>JANHGL010015617.1:0-11074 GCA_024611195.1 Ceyx melanurus | reverse complement strand
ACTCTCCAAAGGACAGGCATTTCCCCCCTCCCCCCTCATATCTAGTTTAAAGCTCTATCAATGAGCCCAGCCAATTTCTAAAACAGAGTCCTCCTTCCCCTTTGAGTTGGACCTCGCCCATGGCAAATATGAAGGTGACCAAAAGCCTTTCCAAAGCTTTTCCATTCCTTTGATGCCGAGTATTTTCAGGATGACTCCAAGTCCCCTGTGGACATGATAGCCAGGACTGGGCACCAGTTCTTTGCTCTTTTCTCCTGGGTGGGTTCAGGAGAGAAAGTGAACTGAGGGCTGTACTGACCTCTGTGATCCCAGGGAGCTCTGTGATCCCATGGAGCTGGAAGCCCAGGAGGGCTGAACCTTGTGCAAACATCACTGGTGTTTGCATTGGTGAAAAGTTTCAGTGCTGCATTCTGTGGAAAAAAAAAAAAAAAAAAGTTTCTCCATCTCTGGAATGTATCAGGAGGAATATCCCCATCCCAGCAATAGTCACAGGGCTGCAGAAGACAGAAAATCTTATGAGATCAACCCTCACTCCCAGAATGAAATGGAGGGGCTGGAGTGTGGCCAGGGAAGGGCAACAGAGCTGGGGAAGGGTCTGGAGCATAAGTGTGGGAAGGAGCAGCTGAGGGACCTGGGCTGGTGGAGCCTGGAGAGAAGGAGGCTCAGGGGAGACCTTCTGGCTCTGGCAGCTCCTGACAGGAGGCTGGAGCCAGGGGGGGTCGGGCTCTGCTCCCAAGGAACAAGGGACAGGACAAGAGGACCCAGCCTCAAGCTGCCCCAGGGGAGGTTGAGGTTGGAGCTGAGGAACAATTTCTTGCCCTGCAGGGCTGCCCAGGGCTGTCCCAGGCTGCCCAGGGCAGGGGTGGAGTCCCCGTGATCCCTGGATGGGTTTCCAAGCTGTGGAGCTGTACTGCTGATGACCATGGACCAGTGGTGCCCTAGCACCATCTTGGACTTGATGCTCTGAAAGGTCTTTTCTAACAACAGTTCTACAATTCTAAATGGAGAAGGACTAGAGCCATGGGTGTGGTTCTCATGGCCCATTGCTGTGCTTTCCCAGCACCCTGAGCAAATCACAGGTCCCTTCTGGATGAAGGAGGCACAGATGGGCAGAATTGTTACCTGAAATAACTGGTAGGTGTCCATCTTTGTCTTCCTCCAGGAAGGGTAAGGTAAGATATATCTCCTTGAATGGCGAAATAAGTTTTGCTCTCTCCATAGAACTGGGCCAATGGGAGTGTCCCAGGAAAATCCTGAACAGGGTTGTGGGTCCTGAATGCTACGAGGGTAGTTGAATTCTGGGAGTACATTGTAGATCTGTGAATAAACACGTGTTAGGTACAAACCCATCCAGAAACCCACCCCTCGACCAGGAGCAGGACCAGCCAGGAGCTGCTGTGGCACCAAGTCCCCATAGCAGATGCCCAAGTCAATGTCATCTCTTCCCCCCACCATCTGTGTCTGTTTCCTGGAGCTGCAGAAGTGGCCTTGAGCATTGCCACCACTCACTGCCTCCTTGTTGAGCTCAGCCTTGGGCTCCAAGAGCAGCACACTACGGTCCACAGCATGGATGGCGCAGAGGGACCCCGGGGAAGCCTCCAGGTCCAGCCTCAACTCCGAGCCAGGCAAAGTCCTGTCCTCCGAAAATGCCATCTTCACCTGAGGAGGGATCAGGGCTTTCAGAGGACAAGGGCTGGAAGGGGAGCCACCTCCTGTGAAGGAGCAGGACCCAGCCATGGATGGCAAGGTCTCTTCTCGACAAAATCAAGCTCAAGGGTTTGGGGTTGAGGACATGGCATAAAGAGACTGTGATGATGCAGTCCATCTGGAGGAGGATGGAGCTGCACACAGCCATGGACAGGACGTGGAGTGACTCCCCCAAGTCCAGCAGCTTCCACTCACCTTGTTGGGGAAGCACTTGGCCACATTGAGCTTCGTGCTGTCAGCAATCATCTCACCAATGGGCAGCACCACGTAACCCAGCACTGTGGCTGTGGGTGCCAACTCAGGGCCAATGGGCAGGTCCAGGGAGAAGGAGCCTCTCAGGCCTGGGCCACGGGAAATGAATATGGATGAGCAGCAGGCAGGGAGAGCAGAGCCCTGCACAGCTCGTTCATGCCTCAGAACCTACCAGCCTCTGCACGCAGCTCTTTCCTGAGGATGCTGACTATGGTCCCCTTGGCCAGGACCTGCAGAGGAGGAAATGGCAACAACTAAACTGATGTTTTGTGTGTAACTGAAATGCCCTGATGGACCCAATGGTGAGATCATTGTGATGGTTTTTGACCTTGACCAGTCTCTAGACACCACATCTCCCAGTTGCAAGCAGATCCAACACTGCCAGCAAACACCTCTACTAACAAGTGTAGGTCTCTGTCTAGCCAGGACAGATCACTCATTGTCTTGTCCTCAGGGACATGACTGGATGTGGAGATGGAGGACTGGATATGTGGAGATGATGACCTTCACACACAGCTACCCTAATGCCATCTGTCCTCCACCCTGAGCCAGGTCTCACCAGGAAGACCACATCCAGGCTTTCCAGCTCAGTCCCCATGGCCTCCTTGCTGAAGATGTAGTCGACCAAGAGCTGTTGGGCTTGGCCACAGGGCAGCTCGCTCTCCAGCTGGTGGATCTGCAGAAAGCTCCTGCTTGCTGAAAAGAAGGGGTTGAGGTGCATGTGGGCTTTTTGGTGGATGACATCATTCTCGTTCTGAGCTGTCTTGTTGACTTGACCCTGAGTGATGAAGGTTAGAAATCATGGTGGTGAAGCTATCTGGAATCCACAAGGTGCTGGTCCCATCACTGGGCACCACTGATGCAGCTTCTTGTCTTTGGAGAGGTGCCCAGCCCTGTACTACTGAAGAAAGCAGTACAGGGACAGCCGAGGGTTGAGAGATGAGTCACTTACATGCAGGGAGACTGTGCCTTTCCAACCAGATGTCTCCAGCTTGAAGGAGGCTCTCCCTGATCTGTCTGTCAGGAAGGTCTGTCTCATATGTTCTCCTTTCTGGTTCACGACCAACAAGAGCTGCTTCTGCGGCAGCGCGGCACCGTCCGCACCCTTCAGCACCATCTGCACCGGGAGGGACAGGGAGATACCCCAGGTTGGGCTGCAGCTTTGGAGAAGGGGGAAGGGGCAGGAGAACAGGGCTGGGAGGTCAACAGGGGGAGAAGCTGGTGCAGCAGGGTGCAGAGATGCGAGGACCCCCCCCCCCATTACCGTCCCAGTGTAGGGCATGCCGGGTTTGTAGAAATTATTGGTGTTTTCGAAGGTGACAGTGAAGGTTTCAGGTAAAATCTCGCAGCTTTTGGTGTTATTCATCTCCAGGCCTGTGGAAAGGGAGTGGGGAGCTGATGGCATTGTAGTGACACTGGGCACCAGTTAGCTACTGCCAGCTCCTCCATCACAGTGGAGAAAAGGTCCCTGGTCATTTTAAGCTGCGTCAAGCACAGGTTGAACCTCCTACAAGAGGAATGAAACCTCCATGGCATATTTTAGACCTAAACCCAGCATGCAGATGGTGGCAGAGACTTCAGAAAAGGCTCATCACAAAAGCACCATGATTCAGGACCACATGAGCCTAGGGACAACCCCTGGTCTCCTTTTCTGTTCCAAAGCCATGCCACAGGCTGTCATTTCTTTGAAGGATGAAGCCACACCACCAAACTGGGTGAAACCACCACTTCTCATTGTGAGAACTTGACTCTCTACCATTTGGGAGAGTGATTGGAGCTTGGAAAGGTGTTTTTACCTCCTGACTGTTTCTCCTATTAGAAGTGTTGCCTGGCTGACCTGGCTCATATCCCGCACCTGAACCCCTAAATCACAGCGTAGATTTTGGACTTCCCTGGGAGTACCAATACCCCCATGCCATGAACATTTGGGTCCACATTTGGGTGCACATGCCATGCACATGGGCGTGAACACAAACCATACACCAGCAGCGGTGCCCACTCCCAAACAGGAGAACATCACCATCCCTACCTGTCCCATCCTCCACAAGAGATGCCTGGACTTGGAATTGCTGCTGATAGCTGGAGCTGATCAGGTTGAAGGCAGACAAGAAAACCTCTGTTGAAAAGCAGCCGTTCTTCTCAGTCTAGAGGGAACAAGTCATGCCTGTTAGCAGCAGTTCTGAGAAGGGGCTGTCCCAGTGGCACCCACGGTCCCCGACTGTGCTCACCTGCCCGCCAACCTCGAGGCAGTGATTATTTTTCTGGATATAATATTGGAAGCTGAAGTGCCTTAAGGAATGGCATAGGCTGGCATGGACCTTCCCCTGGACAGGCTTCCCGTAGGTGTACCTGTTGGGTGGAGAGTGGTGAGGGTATTGGATCCCCTCCCATCCACTCTCTCTTCCTGGCACAGATGGTTTTGGGCTCACCGTCCACAAATCTGCACCTGGAACTTCTTGTCCTTCTTCAGCACCACTTCAGGGAGATCAATGGTCACTTCAAACTTGGGCAGCACTGACAGAGAAGCAAATGGAGAAAGGATTGTCACTTCCAGAACAAGGACAGTGGTGCCTGGGTGGCCAGGAGGCCAAGATATGGTGCCCACAGGGACATGTCAAGGTGGAGTTCAAACCCCCCCATGTACCTCCTGGTCCCCACCTACCATATTCCTTCACATTGAAGGAGTGTCTCTTCCCCTCCACCTCGATGATGTACTTGCCCAGGGCTGGCTCTGCAGCCAGTGGGAGGGACAGGTCCACGATGCCCTGTCGTGGGCTCACCTCCCGCCACTGCGCAATGCGGTTCCCATTGGGATCCTGCACATGGGAACACATGGCATTAGTGCCCCGGGGACCCCAGCACCCCATGACAAAACCTCCTGTGGTTGTGTTCTGCTCCTCCTCTCCCAGCCATGCTGCCATCCCAGGCCCACACCACCCAGGACCCTCCCTCAATCTCCCAGACTGACCTTCAGGAGCACAAGGGGCAGCTGCAAAGCAAAGAGAAGATGGTTAGAGGAGAAATTCAAAGCCTTTTGTAGATTTTCACCAGGGTGGGGACATCTATGGAGCCGTGGATGGAACAGAGTGAGGGTTATTCATGGGATGCTGCCAACTTCAGTTTGCTTTGGGATTGATTTTGAGTTTGGGGGAAGTTCTGGCTGGGATGAGCCAAGGGCACTGCCAGCATGGCATGGTTAGGTGGCATCTCCTGCCTTTGTGAGAAGCCAGCAACCATTTCATCTGGGAACCTCCTGCGCTTCCAGAGACCCAGGTGATTGCTCAGGGGAACCAGAGGCTGAACTCATCTGTAATCCCAGTGTCTGGTGACTTGATGGGTATCAGTAGCTCTTTCCCTGGTTCCCACTTGCCATTTCTACATCCCCACCCCAAAGTTTCAGTGAGTACATTCTCATGTCACATGTGCAGTTCTGCTTTCTCCTTCCTCAGCCTGCTGAAGCTGTGTGAACAGGGCTGCACAGGGCACAGTTCCCAAGTAGAAAGGCACTGCTTGACTCCTACACCTCTCTCATGGCTCGTTGAGGCTGAGGGAGGGTGGTGCAGAAGAACCCTGTCACCTCCCCCCTTCCCCAACCCTGCTCTCACCTTCTCAGCACTGGGAGTGAGGTCCTTATCCAGGGACACAATTCGAAACTTCACTGGAAAGAGCAAAGGGAGATGCAGGAGAGAATGAATTTTCAGGGACAGGGGTTCCCCATGGTGAAGGTGGATCAACATCCACCCTGAGCCCAGTCATGGGGCACTATCCCCAAAGCAGCACAACCTCCAACACCACCAGGGGCATTGTCCTGGGCCAGTGCCAGGGGTCCCAACAAATCCCAGGAGGAGCCCTCCTATTTTCATGCAGTGTAGGAGCAACCCCTGTCCCACCAGATCCTTCATCACAGAGAAAGGTGGTCCATCCTGTACCCCCAGCCTCCCTCACCTTGTTGTCCAGGCTTGTAGATAGGTTTGTCTGTCTGTATGAAGATCCCAGGCAACAGGGCTCTCAGCATCACCTTCTTCTTCTTGGAGACATCCAGGGAATCTCCTTGGATGGATATGTGCAGGTCTACGATTTCCTCCTTCCCTGCAGCAGGGGCTGGAGCCTGCCAGTGGAAACACCCAGCACCAAGTGGGTACAAGGGATGTGACACAGCCCCAGTGCTCTGCTTGCTCCAAGTGACGCAGAGCGCCCCTCACCCACAGGGACACCTTCCTCAAGAGAGAGACTGGGAAGAAATCTCCTCCCGAAGCCCCTGTCTTATCCTGCAGGTCTTCTACTGAGGAAGTATTTCACCCATCAAATAACTGGCCTGAGCCCGGAGTCATTCTGCCTGTGTGAGGGATGAGACCCTACCAAAACATGGGGAAGTTACAGCTGATCCCAGCCCCACGCAGGGCCACAGCCCCACCCTTAAGAGCTGGTGGAAACTGCTCTGCCTGACAACAGCATGTTGTCCAATGCATCCCCCTCCATGATCAATGCTGTGCATGGGGTGACACTCACAGGGAAGGTGATGTTCAGGTACAGATGAGGCTCCTGGACCTTCCTCTCCAGCAGGACAATGTTATGGGTAATGTTTGCCCTCTGCAACTGGATGGTCACCTGGACAGGCTCATGGAGACCACTGAGATGGACCCACAACATTGATGTGTGGGGATGGTAGATCACAGCTGGGCATGTAATCACATAACTCCTGGCAAGGAGAAGCACTGATGTGAGAGAAGTGGAGATGAGGCTCATCCCAGTAGAATCATAGAATGTTAGGGGTTGTAAGGGACCTAGAAAGATTATCTAGTCCAACCCCCCCTGCCAGAGCAGGATCCCCTAGACCAAGACACCCAGGAACAGATCCAGGCAGGTATGGAATATGTCCCAAGAAGGAGACTCCACAACCTCCTTGGGCAGCCCCTGCCAGGCTCTGTCACCCTCACTGGGGAAAAAAGTTTTTCCTTGTGTTTCCCCTAAACATCTTGTGCTCCAACTGACTCCCATTATCTCTTGTCCTGTCACTGGATGACACTGAGCTGAGTCTGGCTCCATCCTCTCTACACTGCCCTGAACATATTGACAGACGTTGATGAGCTCCCCCCTCAGTCTCTTCTCCAGGCTAAAGAGCCTCAGCTCTCTCAGCCTCTCCTCATAAGGGAGATGCTCCGCTGCCTTAATAATTAATAATAGAGACTCTCTGGAGCTCTGGAAGAGCTTATGCATGCACAGAAAACTGTCCTGGAGTGCAGAGCCACCTCCTCCAGCTTCTCTGCTCTGCTTCTTGGTTCCCCTTGACTTCTCAGCTCATCAGAGCAAAGGCTCTGCTCACTCATCACCACCTACGATAAACCACCCCAGAGCCACCAGTCACAGCATCTCCTGGGTGCAAATCCTTGATATTCATGGTCAGGGACAATCCACCAGCCTGAGCATTTCCAAACCTGGCCATAAATCACACGCCCAGGAAAGATTAACACCCACTATATCCTGCCAAGGAGACAAGACTAAATGATTCCCCACCAGGCATGGACAGAGACACAGACAGATAGACACAGAGAGGGCTTACAGAGCTGCAGATGCCCCAGCTGTGAGATACAGGATGAGAAGCAGCAGGACAGGAAGAACAGCCAGGGGCCTCATGTCTCCTGTTGCAAGCAGATGTCAGGATGGCCCTAGCCTCCTTCTGCAGGTGTTGGGTTGCTGTAGACCTGTGTCTGCTCTGCTGCAGGTTCTGAAAGGAGATTTTTGCTCTCCATCCAGAGAGCAAACAAGGCTTGGCAGAGTGATCCAGTGTGGACCTGCAGATATAGCCCAGGCAATGTTTACCATCTGCCCACAGCTTCCTGAGTTCAAGGCTCTGATGGATTTTTTGCAATGTGAGGAAACGTTCCTATAGGCTATAGAGGTTCAAAACCAGGGGGGCAGGACCCACCTACACACTGATTTGATGGGAAATGATGGCAGCGGGAAGCAGAAATGAGTTGCTCAAATGAAAGTAGGCAGCACACCACATGAACAGTCTGATGTCGGTCCCTCCCATGGGCTTGTTTCCAGGTTATTTCACGTTTAACCGAGCAGCAGCTATTTGGGCTGATTGCAGGTCCTGGATTGTATTCTTTTGCCAAGTTTCCTTCAATTTTATCAAGTCAGTTATGGGCACAGGAGCAGGACGGCTTTGGGCTGTCATCCCAGTTCTACCCACTCCTGTTCCTCTGTGCACTGTGACTGAGAGCTGGACATCAACTGCAGCATGGGCTGAACTGTCTCTTTCTTTCCAGTGGGAATTTAGGAAAGTTGAGGCAGCTCCACAGCAGCCACAGTGCCCTGAATGCACCCTCTCCTGTGGGATTTTGCAGTCCCCTTTCATTCTGGTACATGGAAAGGCGGAAGTGTTATTGTGGGAAACCATGGATGAGCCCTCAGCAAGGGATCAGAAGACACTAAGCTAGGCGGTGTGGCTGACACACCTGAGAGATGGGATCCACTCTCAGGGACCTGGACAAGCTATAGAAGTGGGACCATGTGAACCTTATGAGGTTCAACCAACCCAAGTTCAAGGTCCTGACCCTGGGTCAGGGCAAGTCCCAGTACCAGCCTAGGCTGAGGATGGACTGAGAGCAGCCCTGGGGAGAAAGAGCTGGGGATGCTGGAGGGGAGCAGATGGATCTGAGCCGGCCCTGTGCATTGGCACCAGCAGCCACTGGCACCCTGGGCTGCACCCCCAGCAGTGTGGGCAGCAGGGCCAAGGGGTGATCCTGTCCCTCTGTTCCCAGGGCTCTGGGGAGAACCCCCTACAGTGCTGGGTCCACCTCTGGAGTCCCCAGCACAACACAGACAGGGACCTGTTGGAAAGTGGTCAGAGGAGCCTCAGTAATGCTGAGAGGGCTGGAACCCTCTGCTGGGAGGCCAGTCTGGGAGAGCTGGGAGGCTTCAGCCTGGAAAGCAGATGGCTCTGGGGAGACCTTCTGGGGCCTGTCAGGGCTTGAAGGGACCTCTCAGAAAGATGGGGACAGCCTTTTAGGCAGGGCCTGTCAGGACAGGAGAAAGGGTGATGTTTCCAACTAAAAGAGGGAGATCTAGACTGGAGAGAAGGGAGAGATTTTTGCTGCTGAGGGTGGTGAGACCCTGGCCCAGGCTGCCCAGAGAGGTGGTGGCTGCCCCATCCCTGACACCATTGCAGGAGAGGTTGAGGGGGCTCTAAGCAACCTCCTCTAGTTGCAGATGTCCCTGCAGTGTGCAGGGGGTTGGGCTGGATGACCTTGAAATGTCCCTTCCCACCCAAACAATGCTTAGATTGTTTGGGGCTGACCTCTTTCCCAAGGGCTCTCAGATGACCACAGCTGCTGTTTCCATGCTGCCTTGCTCCAGTATTGGTGGATACAGCCCTGTGCTTACCTCCCTGCCCATTAGAACATGCTGTTGGTGTCCAGAGGAGGCTGGTCCCAACACCCCTGTGTACCTAAGGCAGGAGTGTGGCCCCATGCCCATCCTCCCGCCCCAGGATATTAACACAGGTCAGTGCCCCGACAGGCATCCCAAGGATGGTTCAATATGACGAGGAACTTTGGGCCCTGGGCATGCTGAGCCTTTCTGGGCACAGGGCAGTATCCAGTGGCCAAGGGGAGATTTCAGATCTGAGGGACCAGGAACTAGAATGTGTCATCCCCCAGCCGCTCCTGCACAGGCACCAACTTCTTCTGCTGCCCTGTTGCCCATCCAATGAATGATCTCTCTGCCTTGGTCTCAACTTTTTATTAAACAAAAGAAAATGAAGGTTTGGTCCCTCTGACACAGCATGAGGTTGGATGAGAGTGAGCCACCGACACAATGGTGGTTTGTGAAAAAGGGCTGGTTTGGTCAGGGATGTTGCTAAAGAACCTGAAGAAAAGGAGCTTTCTTGCAAGAAAAACATTTTTCTGGTGCCACTTATATTATCTCACTGCATTTTTCTTTCTTTTCCAGCACCAACGAGAAAGGACGGTGACAGGGTTGAGCTCAGGATAGAGCTGAGCATCCTCCCTATGCCCAGCCATCAGGCTGCCACTGACTTCACAAGACATTTTCTCAGTCTAGGGTCAATCCGTCCAACCTGGTCCCCTCTCTGAGGGACTGCACTGATGTCAGCTCGAGGGAAACCATGACTCCGTGGTGGACAGCAAAACAGCTGCTCTCTGGACAGCCACCAACCGCCACAGGACAGCAGAACTGCTGGGGGTAGGGTTGGGGTGCACAGTCCTGGTCTCCAGTAGGTTGTTGCAGTAGGTTGCTGGCTCCTGCCAGGTCAGGCAAAGAGGATGAAAGGATAGGAATAGGCTGCCAGCCTTGGAGAACCGGGATGTGTGGTGGGTTACGGTGGGGGGAGCAGAGGAGGGGCAGGCAGGCAGTGGCAATTTTTCTTCACATCGGTCTTGCAGGCTTTAAAACCAGAAATAAAGATAATGTAAGAGCATCATGTACTGGTTTGGCTGGAAAGGGACCTCTTAAGTTCATTTGTCCAATTCCCTCCCTGCAGGGAGCAAGGACATCTACAACTAGAGCAGGTTGCTCAGAGCCCCCCCAACCTCACCTGCAATGGTGCCAGGGATGGGGCAGCCACCACCTCTCTGGGCAACCTGGGACAGACTCTCAAGTTTTTGACACCCTCAGTGTCAAAAATCCCTCCCTTCTCTCCAGTTTAAATCTTCTTTTAGTTTAAACTATCACCCCTTGTCCTGTCCTAGTAGACCCTGCTCAAAAGTCTGTCCCCATCTTTCTGACAGGAACCTTCAAGCCCTGACAGGCCCCAGAAGGTCTCCCTGGACACTTCTCCACCAGCAGCCCATTGAGGAGCTCAGGGCCTCCTGGCCAGAGCCAGGCTCTCCTTGGAGCATCTCCAAGCACAGTGTGATGAGGGGAGGAAACTGAACATCTCACTACCAGAAGCCTCAAAACTGCCAATCTACCCCAAAAGGGAAGGGAAGGCAGCATCCCACTGATGGTTCCTGAGCAAGGATATAGGTGCTGGGTGCAGTGATCTCCCCACACTGGGTAGCATCCGCAGGACTCTGCTCTGCTCAAGGGGTGACTGCTTTGGGTGCAGTTCTGCTCACCTGCACCTTCAGGAGCCTGCTCTTGCTGTCCA
>JANHGL010015615.1:0-28003 GCA_024611195.1 Ceyx melanurus | reverse complement strand
TGGTATATATATAATGGTCTTTTACAGGGACTGAGTGCTTTGAATTGATTTTCAGGTACAATAATTACTGGCCTAACAGACTTTTAAATAAGCTTGGCAGTAGTTTGTAGGAATCTAAAGAAAATCTTAATAAAAGAAAGCCTAAACAATTACCTACTAGAAATAATTATTTTTATCTCGTAACATGATCCTTAAGTCTCCAGAGAGAATGAAGCAGAAAAAGCAGAGTTCTGATAAACACACTATCATTTCTGTGCTAATGTAAAGATGTGACTCTTTTCTTTGCAGTTTGCTTGTCTCACACTGTGTCCCAGTAAAGATGCCTTTGTACCATAAAGTGGTCTTGTCAGTTTGAGGAGGGTTTTGTAATAAATACGAAGGAATGTGGAGTCAGTCCCGTGCTCTGAGGAGAAAGGATTTGAGGTAAAGCCATGAATGATCAATCTGGAATAACAGAAGCTGCTTCTGGAGTACAGCAGCCTGGGAAAGGATGTAAAACCAACTAAAATAGTGTAAGAAATAGCTTTGTGACTTCTGAGGGGTAAGTTGCCTGACTTCTTCACGAGTTCAGGCTTCTATCTAAGTCTGCACCTAACTGGGAGCCTATTTATGCAGATATTTTAATTTTATTTTTTTTTTAATCAGAATGAAGTTGATATTCAGAGCAGCACAAGCAGTTCAGGTCAGGCGCAGTCCAGCTGAATGCCAGTTACCAGGAAAGTTAGCAGGACACTCTAAAAAGTGCTTATTTTGGGAACCTCCATGGGTAGTGTGATGTTGAGAGACCTTTGTGAGTGTGTACGTGAGAGGAAATTGCTTTGGTTCAGAATTTTCTCTGACTCAGCCCGGGTCCTGATCCATGACTTGAAGCTTTAGATGCTGTTGGGAGATTAGTGCATCTGCCTGGCAAATTTCTACACCCACCCTTATTATCATTATTATAATCATAATTAAGGCTTAAAATGATTCCTTAACAGGCTGCAGTGGCATGATGCTTTGGAAACAGTTCCCTTCTCCTGTGTTAGCATTTTCTATTTCCGTTTGAATATTCTTTTTCTTTCTTTCTTTGACTTTCTATTTCCTATTCAGTGACTTTCTAGCTCCTATTCACTGACTTCAGCTCATTCCCCAGGCTTTGCCAGGGGACACTGTGGCTGAAGAACGTTGATGCTGAGCCATTCACAACTCTGTTTATTTGTTCCTCCATAACAATTTGCAATAAAAACTGTGTCAGGAAAGAGCTTGGTGACCTGTGAGATCTGGGCCAAGCCTCATGCTGGAGATGGCAAATTCCATTGGAGGCCACTAAGCCAGAGATCCGGTGCTAAGAACACAGGGAGGATAAATACTGTAACTTCTCAGCTCATGCATAAGAATTGCAGTCTGTTTTGATCTGCTGATAGAGAAAAGTCATTCTGCTTATCTCATCTAACACAGTGGCTGGTCTGATTACAAGCTTCCCTGCCTGGCATCTTTTTAAATTCAATTTGGCTGCCCGTGCCCTTGGCACACAGTGGGTTTCATTAAATTTCACAGCAGTTAGTTTTCGTTCCCTCTGTGGCACCTTTTTATCAACATTTGACTCTAGCGTAATTTCAAGCAATTGTGCTTTTTTTTGTGTGTGTGTGAGGCACTTGTACCATGATAATTTGGCAGAGCAGGTGGGGGGGGAAAGAAGAGGATTCAGAGACCATTGCAAATCTGTGCAGAAAACTTCATATATGGGATGCCAGGGCAGCTTTCTTGTGCAATGATACCAAAAAGGAGTTGCTTCCCTTCCTTCTCTGCTGGTATCACTGAAGACTGACAAAAATGCAGCTCAAGAACTTGCTGCAAGAGTAAAATTTTCTTTCCTTGAGGCTAATCACAGCTACTTTGGAAAGCAGAGCTACTGCTGCTGCATTGGCAACCCAAGGCTGAGACAACCTTCTGCAACCCAAGCTGCTTAGCAGGACAATGTGAGTTTTCTTTTCCAAATCAGATGAGGAAGCAGGTTTCTTATGAAGCTATGTGTGTCCGGGTGAGTGCAGGAATGCAGTGAGCAAATAGGGTGATTTTCCTCTTCATAGCTGATGCTCAGTGCCTGGTAGGCGGGGTGAGGGAATGGGAGCACCCCAGCACTGAGCTGGCATCTCTGGTTCCCATCACTGCACCCCAGCACGGAGGATTGTTTTCTCAAGGTGGTGCCTAAGGCAGATATGGGCGGATGGTTTTGTGTAAAAGCAGTTTTGAGGTGCACTCTAAAAACCCTTTTTTTGCAGTGCCAGCCCTTTTGAAATGCTGGCCCTCTTTCATCCAGCGTGTCAGACTGAACAGCCAAAAAGAATGCGGTTTCTTGTAAATGTTTTAAAAGTGCCTAATTAAAAATTAATTCAAAATGAAGTTTAGAAGTTCTTAAAAGTTAGCTCAGCATTCAGAGAAAACTCAGACTGACAGGCCTGTGCCTCACTGCAAGGCAGCAGCAGCCAAGCTTGGGAGACCATAAATCACTTTCAGAGGGAGACTTGTGACGGATGAAACTTCTCCTTGTGCTCTTTAGAAGGCGTGTTCAAATCATTGCAGCTTAACCAATGGAGTAGCTTGCTTTTCCCTGCCCTAACATCTCCAGAGTGCCTTTGTAGACAAAGTATTTCCAAATGCACACAGGGTTGAGCTCCTTTAGGTTTTCCTCACACACCTCAGGAAAGCTGGAGGCTCTGGGCAGCTCCCCACCTCCTTTTTAGAGGTGCTCTGTAGCTCCTGGTGGGAAAAGACCCAATGAAGATTTGCCTCAAGGACTCCCTCTTCTCAGCCCTGGCATGGATCTGGTTTTCCAACTTCTGGAGATGGAAAACATCTTTCCAGAGTGCAGTTCCAGTGCCTAAACCTCTGGCTACAGACTGAAATCTTGCTTTATTTTTTTTCCAGCTTGGCTGAGTGCTTTGGTTTATGGAGGAAGGCATAGCTAATAGTTTCTGTGAGCAATTTTCCTGCTAAGCTGAATGTGAGAATACAGATTATTGTTTGGTTTAGAATGAGGACATGAAGTTCAGGATCTTTAGTCGGTGATTCCAGCACAAAATGCTCCAGTGTTAAGTAGCAGACCTAATATAGCAGATTGTTCAGCAATAAAATTGCTCTGGGGGAAGAAGTTTCTTCCTCTTTGACATAATTAATGATGAGTTTATATCCTGAAGTCTGGAGATTGCTATAAATTTGATACCTAGTGTACTGGTAGAGGTTTAAACCACAAAAAATATGTTTATTGACTGATCATGCTGGTATCTGATATACAGCATTACTTTATACATCTATATTTACATAAATTATTTCCCAATATGGCCAGTGGCAGCTCTGAAAGAGTAATTAAAAGATTATTTGAGAATGAAAATAAATGTAAATCCTAGGAGAGTTCTATCTTCATATTTAGAATACTTTAATACAAGACTTTTTGTTCAAGATGATATATTTCATTATCAGTGCTGATGAACATTTGACTTGGGCCTTCAGCTAGGAAAAAAACTCTATCTGAATCCTGACAGGCATCTCAGTATTTATTGGCCTGGATATAGATGCAGACTATGGGTAATTCAAAACTGATGAGCATTTCTAGAACTGAGTTGAAGTTTATACTTGGCATTTCAACAGTGGCAAGGCAAAATTTATCAGAGCTCAGAAGATATGCATTCTTACTGGCATGCTAGAGACAGTGAAAAGCTCACACACGCTGCTTTTCAAGGCAATTTACCCCGTTGAGCTCCTTGCTGCCAGAAATAAATAGCTTTTTTTTCAGTCTAGCTGTATAGAACGCATGTCCTAACTGAAAGGCACAGCTCATTTTCTTTGTGAGGCCCTATGTAATATTATTCTTACAATAATAAATGGGATCCCATGGCTCAAAAGAGGTCATTATTATCTTTTATGTACAAATGCTTCTTTCAATTACTGGTTTTCAACCTTTCCTGACTGGTTGACTCCTGCAACTGCTGAAAGGCAAGGATGGCCAAGCTGCTGTGTCTAGTTACCTTCCATGGACCACTCAAAGGTCCACAACACTTTATAGTCTTGAGTTGCAGGCTGTAACCCATTTAGAGGCCACTATAAAAAATATTGAATTTCCCACCGATAGATGTGTAGGTTAGACCAGCTTTGCTGTGTTTGATTTTTGTTCAGGACATTTCCTTGTGCACAAACAGCAACAATGCTGAAAGCTTCTGGCCAGAAAAAACAACCAGCATAGGTTTGTTATTCAGCTCAGACAGGGAATTTGAGATGAAAGGTCTCACAAAGCCACGATGTGGTCATTTTTGTATATGTAAAATCCATAATTCCTCCTCTTTTAATCTGTTGCGCAAATATGTGTTTAGAAGATTAATTAAATGTGGATTATGTATTCTTCCAGAGAGTTATTAGAGTGTTTTGCTACACTTTCTAACTGGATCTTTCACCCAAGCAATTAACAGCTCTGCAGATTGCATGGCACTGAACAAACACTGCTTTGCAGTGTCATATTCACTGGGAAGGAACTGAAGAGCAGTGATGGACAGCACATGCTTATTAAGCTGGCACTTCAAATCCCATGTACTCAAATGCTCTTGAGATACACCTATGCTGGGGGAACACAGGCATGGCTAAAAAGCATCCTCTGGCACGCCCCAGTGATGGGGTCTTCATAAAGATGTGCCTGGGCAGAACTAGGGCACCGCAAGTGCCAAACAACTTGTTCCATCATCATGTGATTGCAGGATTAATTGGCACTCGCAGTTAGCAGGGGACAGAGAGAATTTGCATTTGCATGTGGGAAGATGAGTCAGAATCACTTTGTACCTGTTGCCTATTATGTGCGTGTCGCATATATTTTTAGTTTAATGCTTCACTTTATTGTTTTCTTGATTATTTTAATTTTCTGGGCTACCTCAGTGTGTAAACATATCACGGAAGGTGCTGATACTTTTTATTTATGCAAGATGCTTAAATTATACTTCTCCAGCTGCTTAGTCAGCATTTTCTTTCTTTTGCAATCATAATTATTCAGTGCCTCCTCCATCTCCTTTCATTTAATGATGCCTGTACAGACAGCAGCCACAAAGATGAGTCTCTTTGGGTTGATTGCCTGCACAAAGTGCTTTCCATGAGCTGCAGTGAGGTTGCTTGACACCTGGCAATTAAACAGAATAGAGTTGCTGTTTGTGAGGGTTGGTGTGAGAGCAGGGCGTTCAGTGATGTGGTTTGGTTCTCACAGACCCTCCCTGGCACTATGAGAAGGACAGGTGAAATACAGAGTTGCCAACTGCTTTTGAGCAATCCTGTTCAGCTTCATAACCCAGTCCTGTCATGTTTCTGGGATTTGATGTATTTTTGTGTGAATGCCTTCTTCAGCCTTTTCAGCTGTTGCCAGAGAGAACCTCCTCCTGAAATTATTGCTGCTTACAATTCAAGAGTGCTTTCAACTCCCTCTGTGAGGCAGGGTTTTCTACAGAATAAAGGTATTCCTTAGCATGCTGCTGTATTTAATACATCCTTTTTGATGCCATCAAGAGTGGTGGAGTGACTGCAGTCTGGGTATGCCTGAAATGATGCTCTTGTGCACCTGTTTACTGCTGGGACAATCTCTCTGGCTCTGAGGGATTCATGCAGAAGCAGGGCTTGGTGCTTCTTGTGCCTTCAGAGAGCCAGGCTAATAGCAAAGGAGATGAAGGGAGCTGCTGGAAAATAAATGAAGCCTGGATACCCTGATGACCAATCACAGAGTAACCACGTTGGCCAGGCAGCTCTTTGGGTCCACAGGGAGGAGACAAGCAGGTGTCTGATGCTGATGCTTCAGTCTGTGTTGTGAGAAAAGAGCTTGTGTTCATTGCACGTAGTTTTGCATGCCAGCCTGGCTCAGGGGCTTAATTACCCGAGCTTAATTTTGGTCATGAGTAGTAATAATTCGAGGAGGAATATAGTCTGAGCAATTAGATGAAACGGAGGAAATGTACAAGTAGTGAAAAGGTTTCCAGATGAAGATTTGGTAGTCCTTTCTGTGTGAGGCAAATTATTGTTCTGGGAGTGATCCCTATCCTGTTGAATCAGAGAATGGCCGAGGTTAGAAGGGACCTCAGAGATCATCTAACCCAACCTCCCTGTCATGGGAAGCATTGAAGCACTTCTGCTGATGGTTTTGGCTTTCTCCTTTGGTTTGGAGTATTTATTCTAACAAGTTTGTTTCACATTTCCACACTGCAGACCATTTTTATGCCCAGACACCTATATCTCCTCTTCTGGTCCAGCTCACAGCCCTGTAACATCCTCCTGTTTGTGCTGGCACAGCTCAAAGGATGCTGTGGCAGTGGGAATGTAAACAGTTAGATGAGAGCAGTTAGAATGGGAGCAGTTAGATGCCCAAGGAGGAGGAGGAGAGGAATGTGAGCATCACCAACAAAGGGTCCACACACTGAACTCAGTGGAGTATCTATGGAGTCATAAAGGATGAATATTGGAGAATACCAGTTGGCATAAATGCAGGTGATGATGAATGTGGCAAGTGAAAATTTCCATGTGAGGGAAGCAGCAGAACAATTGGAGAAGCAGAGTCTGGAGTTACAGAGCAAGAAGTTTTAACAGGACCTTGTTGAACCTGTGAGGGCTTTTTTACAGTGAGCTAACAGTCTCATCACTAAGCCAGCAGGTTGTCTCTCCTAGACAGATTTTTTTCTGAGTACACACTGCCAGTGAGAAGTACATGTGATAAACAAGATTGGGTGCTTAATTGTTTAGAAAATAAAATAACTTGTATTCTAATGCAGCTTTGCAAAGGCAGCCTCTAGGTTCCCCACTTTGTAGTGTCTGTGACCAAATCCTTAGTCACAGCTCAAGGCTGCAGAACATTGTCATTATTCAGTGGATAATGCAGAGATTTCAATAATCCTAAAGGAGTAGGGGAAAAAAAGGAAGAAAAAAAAAAAGGAGAAAGAAGGAAGCCTCCTGCTGTTGAGATTTCCAAAGCCAGAGTTTATTCACTGTATATTTAATGAGCAGAAGAGAAGTGATTTTATTGTTTCTTTCCTGGATGGTATGAAGCTTGTGCTCAGGAATGCTCGTCAGTGGGATTCCTGGTACCTAACATATTTCAGCAGGACTTTCTGGAGGGTAGAAAACAGATCTGAAATGTAAAGTGGTGGATATTTCTAGTGCAGTTTTTCAGGTTTAATTTTGCATGTAATCATGATACAGTCTGTCTTCCTCAGTGAGCCCTAATGCTGTAATACATCACAGGGCTTTTCTCTGGGAGCTGGTTGTTAGTTAATGCCTGCAACCAGGCTGTGAAAATTTGAGGCTTTTTTTCTCTGCAAAGTGTATACTCATAAAAGAGGTGTTTTTCAGAGCCATGTCAGCTCAAGTGTTTCTGTTATTATGCTTGGTTGCTTTATGATGCTGTTAGCATCCTCCTTACAAACTACCCAAACTGATCCATCATGTCACGTTAGTAGCTTCACTGCTTAATCTGCTCTGGATTCTTTGTCTTGCATTTTAAACTTAGGAAGTGGTCCTCAAATATAACAATATTTTCCTTCTGACTGTAAAACCCACAAAGAATAAGTTTACTGAGGATTACAACACTGAGGACTTTTTGTTTCCAGAGGGGAGAATGGCAGAGGTGTCTGTGTTCCCAGGGACTTTGATCCTCTGGAAGCTTTCTGTTTCCAAAGAATGGAGCAGAAAGTGTCAGAGCTCCAGAAATCTTCCCAAGCTACAAAGAATTGCTCTGGTATCCCAGTGTCAACTAACTCTATGCAGTGTGTGTCACTAAGCACCACTAACGAGCCCCACTGTTCCCTGAGTGTCTGCAAACACCAGACCCCCTTGCAGAGACCCCCATTTCAGATCCCCCACGTCCAGCACAGTGCAGTGCTGGTTTCTTTGCACATCTCTCCCTCTGGCCTGCTGTGTGTTTGCTGGAAGTCCATTCTGAGGGCTGGCAGTGCCAGTTTACTGGCTCATTTTTGGATGAACGTAAATATCAAACCCACAAATTACAGCTGGAGTTCAGCAAGCTCTATTTCAGCCTTCTCCTCCCATCTCTGATTTGCAGTGGGCTGCTGCAGGGAGTTTCTGCCCAGTGCCCACGAGCTCTGGCATTGTCTGTGGAGCCAGGGGGGCAGGAGGGGAAGCTCGTGATCTGGGTGACACTGATGACAGTGCAGAGTCAGATCCTGACACGCAGGGAAGCTGGGGGTGAAACTTGGCAGCCGAACAGAAAGAGCTCAGTTTTAAACAGAAAGAGTCCAGTTTTGAACAGAAAGAGCCCAGTTTTAGCCTCGGTGCTGAATGAAGTTGGAATTAAATGTGGAGTTGTTGCGGACACGTGCAAGGTCTCTGACATTGCAAAAGGTCATTTCTTGGTGCAGAACAGTTACCTGAGTTTTCTGTACCCTCTGCCTCAGAAAGGGTTACACAAGCAGGTTTAAATATCTCAAACACAGCAGAGCAGCTTCTCTGCAAGCAGTGACATTCTGGAAATAGATCTCAATATTCCAGACCCTCAGTCCTTTGATGGTTGCAAGCCTTCTAATCTCCAGGATGAATTTATGCATTGTTTGTATGCACTTGCTCTTGGGCCAGTGTTGACAGCTTAAACAGCTGCTTTTTTCTCTGCTGCATGTTGCTCTGAAGTATTTAAACAGACAGTAATTGCAACTCAGATTTAACTTGCACTGGTTGCGTTTTGTTTTGTTTTTAATCTGGAATTGTTTTGCATCCTCTTATAAAATAGAGTTTGCAGTCATCTCTCTGACCTCGTCAGTCCTTGTCACAAATCTGCACGAGTTTCTTGCTCCTCTTGTGAATTTTGGCAGCCCTCAGATCTTGAGGTGTGTGGTTTCAGCCAGCTATCAAGGCTGTGTTTAGTGAAGGGAGATAGGATGCCTGCTCCTACCTGTAGATCTGCCCTATATCCCACTAATTAATATATTAAAAGAGAATAAACACTCTGCTGGAGGTTCCTCTGGTCCATATGGAGAGAGGCTGGACAATGAGCTCATATAAGATGCTTCCCTATGAGGTGACTAAAGTTTGGTGAGATGAATCCTGCCCTGCTCTGAACAACCTTCTTTGGTAGCAGCCAGCCTCTGGTGAGACTAGGGGATGATCTATGGAGCACACCCATGCCACATATTGATGTGGTTCTCCTCCTTCAAGCTGTCTTTGCAGGGTGTGAAAGCATCTCACAGTCTCTTTTAGAAGCAGCTCAATGACACCATGGCATAATCCTTTCTCATTTGTTCTACCCTGCTGCTCTGAGTACATCCCATAGGACAGCTCTGGAAGGAAGAGGTTTCCTGCCATCCATGTGAAAGGCCCATTTCCCTGATGGATTACCCTGCTGCATTTCACACTCCAGATCATCCCTGCACAAGAGAGCTCTGCTTGATGAATGCTAACAGTGCCACTGGAGCTGCTGCCTTACTTCACATCGGGGCTCACATGACTAATTTTCTTACTTGAGTTTGAAGATCTTCACTGAATGACCCCCTGTCTGTGTATTTAAATGATGGGAGACTCCGTTAATTTGCTTGCATGGGTAGTGACAGCACCCTTTGTTCACTAATTAAGCTTGGCAATTAAATCAGGACACTATGCAGCATGTAAACCTCGTATTCTGGATTAAGTAGACCTTTTTTGGGAGCCACTCCGTAGGCATGAGATCTTGCCATGAATGAAAGGATGTGCTTGGAAAAGAACCTGTGTGATGCCTTGCCAATGTAGTTTGTTAGTGCCTTGAACAACTGTAGAGTTTTAATTATTTATGACAATATTTTCTAGCCTACCAATAAGCATACTGTAATAGGTTTTTTAAAAGTAATGAATTCTTAGAAATATGAGATCTTGCTACTAACATAAATTCAAACTCTGCTGAGAAGAGGGATGAGCCCCCTTGGGGGGGAAAGGGGCTGGTGAGTTCTTTAAATGTGTGGCTTAGCAAAGTGAGAATTAATGAGCTGTTCTTATTTATAGAAGCAACATCTGATCAGTGTTCCCTTACCATTTATACTTTCCAAAACCTGGCTAAACTTTTCCTCATCTAGAGGCTTCAGACTCAACAATATTTCTTCTGCAGAACCAAGCTTTGCTGAACAACGAGCAGTAAATGCCAGTGTGTGTGGCACCAGGAAGAGCTGGCAGGTGGTACAGAGTGAGAAACAATTCCACATATGATGTCTGTCTGTCCTTCTGTAGCATCAGTGCTATCCCAACGCCTCTGTCTCATGCTGTCTGAGCCAGTGCAGTATCTGAATCACTAGGATCCACCACCCAGGAGTCCCCCTTTAATACTGATTTGTAAGCTTTAGCCGCTGTGATTATTTCTGGTCCATAATCTCATTACCTAAATACTCCTGTATTGAACAGTCTGTCACTTATCATCCTGTAAACTAATTTATTCCAGCATCTTCTCAGTGTGTTCCCTTTTGTCTTCTGATGGATGGAAATACCTCTGTGTCTTCTGTCTCGTGCTGCTGGCATCCCTTCTATTTCTGCTCCTTCTCCAGTCCTGCTACTCTCCCAGAGAGCTGCTCCTTCCTGAGCTGAAAACACCCCTGATTTCCCTACTTTCCAAGACATGCTTTTGCTCTCCTTTTTATTTTCTCTTTAGTCTGGAGTGTGTTTTCTTGGTGTCTCCTTGAAATTATATTTAGTGGTTGCCTTGATGGTTTTGTTCTCTGTACACATGCCATATTCTAATAACCCTAACTCAGATATGTAGATGTCTTCTCCTATTATTACCATTATTATGCCTGCCACTTTCATTAATAACTGCCAACCACAAGCTTTACATATTAAGTATTTTCCCCTTGAATACCCTTTATTTCTTCTCTCTTAAGTTTATTTTCCTCTCGGTGTATGGGACAAATTATATGCACAACTGCCATCAGTGGTAATGGGAACTGAGCATATAAATCTCCCTGGTGTTAAAAGGAGCAAAACATGCAACTTGCAGGGGAAATGTGGCCCAGCTCCCAGTGCATTGAGCAGACACTGAAATCCATACAGCAGAATGGGTCAGCTGCAGTGGGGAAGTGCAGAACACAGCCACTAAGGAGGATGAATGTGAGCTATGCCTTGGATAATTAGATGAACCATAAATAAAACAGTAACATGATTTGTTTCCCCACTTATCTCATGAATAACAGACACCAGCCCTGACTCTTCCTTACTGGAGGGGAGGCATCGAGTTCAGTGATGTTACTCCTGATCTGCACTGATGAAAGTGAAGAAAAATTGGCTTTATTTCGAGAGATGATGGTGAGGGAGTTGTTGGAGAATAATGAAGCTATAGGGCTGACTGTTTAATGTCCCCTGTTACAGCCTTGTGTATGTCAGGGCAGAACTCACACTTCCCCTGGATGATAAATTAGTATTTATCCTGGAACAGATACATATATATTATGGTATCAATGTGTCTTATGAGTGAGATGGGACACTGAACCATGACAGAAGGGAATCCACGGGGGAATGAAGCCATTTGGCATGGTTAAGGAGGCTATACTGTGAGGGATAGCAGATGATGAGGAATAGCAGCACCACATGATGACTTCAGTTGGGTGCTTTAGCATACTGAACAAAGCTACTTAAGTGAAACAAAAAAACAACCCTGGCCGTATTAAAGGATATCTCACAGGCATTTTCTGTGTATTTTTCTTCAGAGGTCACAAAACAAGCCACATACTGAATATTGCTTTTTTTTTTACACGTTAGGGGGAAGCTCTGAGTTGTCCCATTGGTTTCAGTGGAATGAGATGGATTCATAAGGGCTGGTTTTCCATGCAGGCACCACTGGTAATACTCTTTATTAACTTGTACAGCATCCAAGCAGGCACTTTGCAGACAAACAGAGGATTTTTTCTTGAGGAGCACAAGAGTATAATTAATCCTAGCAGTGATTTTAACAGGACATTAAAAATAAATACATGTTTTTTCTAAACTCATACCTAGAGGAGAGGTAGGAACTATTCCTGCAAAGCTGTGGCATCACAGAGTTGCTCACAGCTGATGCACCATTTATATTTTACTTGAATAAAGCAATTCTGGACATAGATTTAGAAAAGTGAAGAGTTTGCTCAACCTGAAACTAGTTTAACTGACTTCTTTTTGAGTTTGAGTCTTTTAACTATTCTAATAGAAAAAGTAAATTACAATCTGCATTAGAATTACAAGGAATCATACTAATGATATCCAGATTTTATGCAGCATTTCTATTTCTTATTAGTGCTAGTTTCCAGCTATGGTGATGCGTGAAATAATTTCTATAGGCTCACGTTCTTGCTATGAAAATATGAATTCAACACATTGTCTTTAGTGAACGCTTTGTTATAAAGAGTCTTAAAAAAATAAAATATGGTCACTTGGGAAGCAATTACTAATAATTACAGAATCCTTCATCACTGCTTTTGATCTTTTGCCTGCATGGATCTAAACCTCTAATATTCACGTGGCTGACAGTACAGCACAGTTCAACAATAGCTTTGATGCCAATAGGAACAAAAGGGCTTTTAAAAAATATTCAATTCAGCAATTACTGTCACAGCTTTACTCCTTGAGTGCAACTCTGTGTGTTCTTTGCCGTTAATTAATTTATAGCAACTTACAAGATTTACTTTTTCCAGGCCTTGCAGCGTTGTGGTGTGAGCTGTATCAGTAGCAATAGCCATCAGCAGTAGGTGTTTGCTCTGGGACCGTGTGGTGCTCTGTGTGAAATGGGTACAACTACCTCTGAACCATGGGCATAACAGTCAGGCCATTTCATGCCTGAGGCAGGGGACATCTGCCAGGCCTATATTCTGCTCTACCAATAGCTCTTCAATCTTTTGCATCCCCATGAAATCAATTTTTCCTGAGGGTCTAGATAATTTGTCTTGTCTAATGAAAGTGCAGTCGTTTCACGAGTGACAAACAGAATGATCCTGGAAATCCATGTTATAGAAAATCCTTGGCTTCTTTTTACATCTGATTTGTTCAATTAAAATAGTTTTCTTTTTAATTTCCCTGTGACTTATGAGAAGAAAACCCACCATTTGGCATCTCAGCAGCATCTCAGAGCTCTCCCCTCTCTGTTAGAGGTTGTTCTGCCTCGTGCTCATAGAATCACAGACTGTTAGGGGTTGGAAGGGACCTAGAAGATCATTCCCCCTGCCAGAATGGGGGTCCAACCTCCCTTCTCCATCACTGAAAAATATTCAGCTACAGGAGGAGGGCCAGACTGGATCATACTGCAGCAAGACAGAGAATCTCTCAGACCAGGACTTTTCAGCCTAGAAAATTCAACATAAGCAGAATATAAAAAAAACCTAGAAAATCCTGGATATGGAGAGCATGGATAAGGGCTAAACATTGACTGTGTTGTCTTGGGTGAGGATGAACATCCATCCAAAGGAGTTACTTGGGACACAGGTTCAAAAGTAGCAGAAGAGGGCAGTTCTGTGTGTAAGAGGCAATGAACCCATGGAACTCCCTGCCAAAGGATGTTAGGAATTCAAAAGTTCAAGCAGAGACTGGGCAAGGAGTTGGAAGAGAGATCTAGAAAGGACTAGTAAACAGCCCAAGTGTTTAATAGTTCAACACACTCATCTGAAAATAGACGTGATGAGTGAGATAATATTTGATATCTGAGGTAATATTTGGGGGAAATATTGTAAATATTTGCCCATTTTTCACTGGACATGGCTCATGAGCTCTGTTGGAGGCCTGGGAGACAGGTAGACCCTCTGAACCAACACATCCATGTTCACATCCCACATAAATCACAGCTCCAGGGTGTAAAGCAGCAATCATGTTTATCCCCTGAACAGAGGCAGAGGTCTCTTAATGCCTGTCCTGGAAAGATGACACGGTTGGAAAGCAGCTAAGTTTTGCCTGTCTGGAGCCTTCAGGAGCAGGCCCTGAGATCTGTCTGGCTTGGCTGTCCTTCCATATCCTTTTAAAGCCTCAAAGTCATTTATTTCCAGAGGATTTGGAATGCTTGCCGTGGCAGGCTGGAAGTTTGCCATCCTTGTTCCGTGTCTGTTAGCTCTGGGGATTTGCTGAGTGTTTTGGTTGAGTCAATTCCACTTGAAATACACTTCAAATTGTAAATGGTGATCCCAGCAGCAAATTTTATCAGCGGTGACACAACCAAATATCTCTCCTTCCTCTCTGCCTGGTCTCCTGTGCCACAACTCCTGAGCATAAAGTGGCTGGGGAGTTTCAGTGACCTGGCTTATCTCTGTCTGTCAACTTAAACAAGAAAAAACTCCTTAATAAATAATGTAATTACAAGTTACACAGAGATAGGAGTCTGAAACCTGCTGGATAAGGGAGTTCTACCTATGATTTGCTTCCCTCAACAACAGAAAAAATCACCCCTGGCATCCCTCCCTGCTCCTCTGCCTTGTCTTTTGTCATTCCCATCCCTGGATGACTTTCCAGGGGCCTTGTGAGCTTCATTCCACATTAATCAGCACAGGGTTTTACTCTCAAATGAATCAAGTTTTTCTCAGGTAGCATTTCCACTGCTGGGCTCATCACTTTGCTTGCTCTGGAAATTGCTTGAAGAAAAGCTGGGTTACTCAGAATCCTGCCTGGATTCCCAACTCTTTAATTTGGTTTAATAAAAAAAAATGTTCTTTTTTCCAGCATCCTTTGCCTTTCTGATACGATTCAGTGGTCTCTACTATAGCACTACACTGAGAAAAGGCCAGAGCAGCAGCAAGGCTGTCAGTGGCTTATGAAAAACCACTTCTCTAAACTATGTTGGTATTAAAATAAGGCTCTTTTTTTTAATCAACTTTGCTCCATTTGAAAAATAATTTACAGTAAAAAATTTCTACATTTCACATTTGCTTTCTTGTACAGAATGCTGATGGATAGTCTTCTGTAAGAAAATGCTTTCAGAATGTATCATAGCTCATACTTTCTGAGCAGACGTGTCTAGAAGCAAAGATGATTCCAGATAAGGGAATACTTGCAAACTTCTCACTTTTATTTATAGGCACATTTTAGACCTGACCCTCTGCGCTTTGCAGAAGGGTGCTCTGATTTGCAGGCAGTCTGGGCCACATCCTGACTTGATGATGGAGCATGAGTGGCTCTAGGTGCTGCCAAGGAGACGCAGAGTCAGAGCAGCTCTGAGTGAGACCCCCCAGGACAGAACATCCTGGTAAGAGGCTTTTTTGGCTGGGAAGACACGAGACCTCCTTTGCCTTCTTCATCCTACTAATGTGCCAGTGTGCAGTATCTTGCTTCTTTGCTGTGCTCATCACCATACTGAGTGCCTACAGGAATTATGCTTGTCTTATTTTTTTTTTCCCCACAAACTCAGCAAAGAGTAGATAAATGGCACTTTCTGTTCCTCCTACTTTTCCTCCTACTCATTCATTTGCTTCGGGCAGCAATAAACTCAGCAATTATAGCAACAGCAGCAGCAGTAGCAGCAGCCACCAGCTTCCAAACAACGAGTTGTGCCAAGAAGAAAAGCATTCTTCAAACCTATACCGTGCTGCCCAGCCCACATCAGAACAAAGTCTGCACCTCCCAACAGCATGGAAGGCAAATGCACTCAAACAGAGGCTTGGGAACACTCCTTGCCAAAGGTAAACACTGGACTGGTTTGCAAATCTGGCTGAGGACAAGGAACTGGTTTCACCCATGTGTTTAAAAAAAGACCTTCCCCTTCCTTTGCCTGGGGCAGCATCTCCACATGGAGAGATCTCTTACATACTTTATTTTTGAAGCAAAAGTCCTGAAAAAGTTGCTAAGAAATGAGGAGCATAAAGTGGCTTACCTCGTGCAGGGGGTTTTATATTTATTTACCTTGCACTGTGTGTATTTCATCCTCAGCTTCAGTCTTCGTGGCATCAGTCTTGGTCATGTTCTGTTAGCTACAAGATGGGGAGTGCTGCTAGAAGTGATGTGTCAGTGCAAAGACAAAGGTTCAGTGACAGCACTTCAGATGCATCAAAGGGCAGAGCATCGTCCATCATTCCACGAGTCTCCTTCTCTATGGACAGGCAGTGCTTTGAATTTAAAGTGAAGTTTCCAAGCCAGAGTCCTTTGTGAACATTTCTTCTTGCTTTTGTTTCCCTTCATCAGGGCCGAATGAAATAAATACCACCCTAAAAGTTATTTGTGTCTCCTGGGTGGATATTTATGGGCCCCATTGCTCTGATAGTCACTCCTTTGTCTGGATCAGAATTTGAGTTTCTTGAGCAGCAGTTCTGTTAATTTTTTTTTCTGAAGGATTACTTTGGGGAATCCCTGTTGGCACTTACTAACAGAGGTTGCCCCGTGGACTGTAGTTCCTTTGTGTCTGCAAAAATGCCTCGGGACAGATGAGAGATGTGCCTACTGCAGTTAAAAATAATTAAATAAAATTGGATTGTCAATTCTGAAAGCCAGCGAGGCCTTTAACCTTTAGAATAAGCACTGCCAGAAAGAAAAGCGTCAAGGTGTTGTAAGAATTAAGTGTATTATTGAGTGTAGTGGGAAGAAAGCCAGCATTTTAGATGGAGGGCATTGGAGTCTCTCGTTGATTGAAAATGACACTGCAATGCAAATCACAAGCTGATGTTTCAGGTTCTTCTGTTCACCTGTCCCCACTCCAGGGATCTCTCTGGATCAATTAAGAGGAGGAACCAGGGATCCTAGAGGTGCACAGGGGCCCAAACAGCCAAGACAGACATCAACCCGCAGACTCATGAATAGCTGAAATCTCCTTTTAAGCAACAGGACAAAAGAAAATCCATGGATTGTAATCTTTATGCACAGGACATTGCTTTTTAAGGCAACCCTCTGTAGGCTGGCAGGGGCAAAGAAGAATATTAATTGGAAAAGAAGTATATCAGGGCATTTTTTCTGTCTTAAAAGTCCCCTCCTTCTACTTGTCAGAACACTTTGGAGGTCTTGCAGTGCCCCTGCTACATTCCTTGTACAGACAGGATGAAGGATTTGATGTTTTAAGAGCAGAGAGAAATTTCAGTCCCTGTCTGACTCCACATTATAGATGGTGAGGATCAACCATCTTTCTCTGTGATTATACCAGGCCATGAAATGCAGCTTTAGCTGATGTATGCTCTCTGGCCATCCTAAGGCACATAGCTGATGTTCCCAGAGCACGTGAAGAGCAAAATAGGATAGAAACCCTCTCTTCTTCACAGGCAAATGTACAAAGTCCTGTAGCTCTTCTGTAGGAAAGGAATTTCCATTTCACACATGGATGACAGAAGGTCTGTGAAATAAGCCACATGCTTAGAGCTTTAGAAAGGAGTGTAGCATCATCTCTGTGGACAATTCTATTACCCTTTAAACAAATGAATGACCAGCAGAATAGGAAGATACCTGAGGCCAAATGTCTCCATAAACCACTGTAATAACAAAGCAGCTGATCCTCCCTGCCTCCCACTTGGGCTCTCTGCAGCTGCCCACTCTGCATTGCCATGCTCATTATAAGCAGAAAAAGTGACCCTGGATTTTACTTTCAAGCCACCAGCAACCGTGTTGCTGTAAAGCTGAACCATTTACATTTTCTAAGCCTTTCCTCACAGATAGGAGAACAATGCTGTGAAGAATAAAACGAGCATTTGCCATGACTCTGCTTTGAGAGAGGTGAGTATTAACTACTCATCTGCCCCAGGGGCTCCATCGCAGTGCTTGGGTAGTCCTCTGATTTGCACAGAGCCATATGGCAAAGGCAGAGGCAGAATTGGAGCTGAGATTGGCAATTCATGACTCTCCAGACAGACTCCCCTTCACCCTGACCTTGAAAATGCAGAATTCCAAATCCCTCTTCTCATATGCATTATTTAATAAAGAAGAACCTTTTCTTAAATATTCAGGAAGCCAGACACCTGGCTTTGCTTCTCTCTATTCTGCTGTGTCTGTGAGTCTCACACGAGAGCTAAGCCTATTTCAGTTTCCTATAATGATGCATATTGTAAAAGTTTATTACAACGGAATTTAATGGCTGGGAAGCAAAAGTCTGCAGGCTGAAGCATTATATCAAAGGTAACCTTTTAATAGAAAATTTTGCAGACATGGTATATTTAATCCGACTCAACTCTTTTACTCTTCACAGCCTCTTTGTCAAATCTCTCTGAGACAGGGAGAAAAGAGGCCTGGTTTCCCCCCTGCCCTGCAGAATTATTTCTGCTTCTGCAAAATGGGTATGAAATTCTTCCAAATCCCAGTGGCAGGATTTTCCATGCAGCTGGCAGAGGAGCTGAGAAGTGCACAAGGGTTCAAGAAACAAAACTGGAGACCATGGCCCAGCCTCATCCAGCTTTAGGCACCTATAAAACTGAACTCCTGCATGTCTTCTGTAGTCAGTGGTGAGAAACAGGCCACCAGCAATGGGAGATTTTTGTTTAAAATGTGCTGAATCTGAGATGTTTCTAATCATTTGAGATGACCAAAGGAATCTCACCTGGCCTCCAGCTTCCAGTCCTGAATTGTATGGCTTTCCCATGGATATTAGCCATACCATGCCTGTGCAGATATCTGCTATACCCTAGGGAATCTCAGCAACAAATGCTTGTGTTTAGTCAGCTGGTTCAAGATCTAATTAACTAGACTCCCAGATTCTGGGTGTGTGAACTGAGATGAGGGAAATCTGGTTTGTTACAGGCAATTTGAATATTGCTTTTACTTCTTGCACAGGGGAAGAGCAACAGATTCCCATCACTATAGGCTAACTCATTTAGCTAATAACAGCACTTTGGGCTTCTCTTGGATGCTCTCACTGAATTAGATGTGAGTTTGGAGGAGAGCAGAGCACAGGCACAAGGAAGATCTCCAAAAACCTACTCTTCCTTGCCTTGCCTTTCCCTATCCTCTGGATTGCCAAATGCTTGGAATAGAAGCCAAAGAGCTGGAGAAAGGATTGTCTGGAAATCGGGAATTGTTGCTTTTCTAATGAGCTTCTGGATGTTCCTGATCAAATCTTTTCACAGCTCTGGACTGTGAAAATGAGTTTCTTTTACCATAGCTGGAGGCCTTGACACTGACATAACTTCTCAGGGGCTTTCCAGGTGATGGAAAAGACTGTGTGATCATTTGATTTTGGGGGGGGTACTTGTCATGTCCCATAGCCTGAAGACACAGTGTGTTAGCTATGTACTTTCCCAGCTTCAGGATGGTCCTGTGTATGCACACTCTTCCCCTCCAGCAAGAAAAAGACTGTATTCTGTTACTCTGAGATACAAATCACAAGAAGTAAAACCAGCAGAGGAACATTGAGATTCTCTGGGATGTGATTGTTACCAATCCCCACTGCAGTTGTCATAAAGCTTGATCTGGCATTTATAATAATCTGACATTGATCTAGTGAAGTCCTTGCCCATCTTGAATAAGAATTTCATTTTCTCTCTTGCTTTCTACTGTGGTTCAATCCTTTACTACTCCTATCATCTCCTGATCACCTAGGAAACCTATTGTACTTTATCAATTACTCAGAAATTTTTCCACCAGGAGCTGTCATGATCTGCAGTGCACACCCTGAGCTCCAGGTGACAAATCACCCAGAGAGTGAGCCTGAGATTTCCCATGACCAAGTGAATGCAAATTATCTAGTCCCTGAGCAATCAGTTCTGCTATCAAAAAAGAGGTTGCCCCCCACTACTGTCAGGAAAACTGAGTGTGTTAATGTAGAGCCAAGCTCAGCTTCCACACACCATTTGACTTTGCCTCCTTATGGAGGCATCTGTGATTTTCCATAGGGATGAAATTAACTCTCCCTGGCAGTCTAATACGGTTCCACCAAATGTATTGTAAAGTTGTGAGGCTATTTTAAAGGATAGAAATACCCCATTTGAAGGTAATTTGAACCATTTGGCATCATGCCGTGGTACTGACATCTCAGTGCAGGGAGAGTAATCAAAATTCCCCAGGAAAATGTTGTTGGTTTCTATTTTCTAGGTAGCATGTTTAGGAGGTGAGTTGAAGCAACACTGTAGATTTCATTAGTCCAGCTCCCCAGTGATTTTTTTCTTTCCAAGTGGAAATTTTCTGTTTAGTCCTTTAAAACCTTTGCTAGTGTAATGTTTTCTGGACTCTTGGTTCCATTGGTGATGGTAAATGGCCTGCACAGCTAATTCTCCTTTAAGTGGAAAGAAGACCATTTGCAGTCTAAAGGGCAGCTTCTACAGATCAGTTTAATTTGGTTTAGCAGCTTCAGTTTCAATTATCAGTTTCAGATACTTGTATTAATGCTCTTAATTGCCTCCTATGATAGGAATCTTGCCCTCATATGGACTTACCTACTTTTGGTTCCAGCAAAAGTCTACAGAAAGCCTTGCTCAGACTTAGTGGAATGCACCTTTGTAGCTTCAAGGTAGAAGAAGGGCTGAATCAGGTTAGATAACTGGAGAGAAAGAAAAAAGTAGGAGGTATAAATAACTAAAGTGTACAGCAGTATGTGCACAATGTGCATGCACCTGTGCTCTGGGTTTGCATCCCACCTTACCTCACATTCCTAGGTGCTGCTAACAGAAATCTCAGCGTTGTGATGGGTGTCTTGAAGGACATCTAATGGAGCTCTCCTGGGGAAAAACTCATTTGTCAGAAAGGAAACACTTTGTTACAGGACACTCATTATACAGGATGATGAGCAGTGGATTGATAGCCACCTCCTGCTGTGCAGTAATCTTTTGTCTTCATGATATATAGGCAGGCCCTTATCACAGGCTGTTGTACCAGGGGTGTTACTCAGCAAGTTGAACAGGGCTCAACTGAGTTCCTAGAAAACTTCATTTGATGTGCAAATGAAAGGGGCTGTTCAATAGGGTACACATGTCCCAGATGTGTGTACATGAAATTCCACTTAATTCCTGCCAGAGCCTGTGAAGAACATAGTGTATCAGATAAGGACTGGGACCCCTGGAGGGACTGCTTATCTTAATGTCACTAGCAGGGGTAAATTGAGTTTTCAGTCTGGGAAGGCTTTTCATAGCAAGTGAACAGCTTGGCGTGTGCTGTAGCCCTGATTAGGGGGTGAACTCAAGAAGCAGAGGTTAAAAATCATTATGATTTTCAATCAAATGAGCAAGAAGAAGCTTTCAGACATAACCTAAATACCTATATGCTTAAAAACAAAGCTTTTACGAAAGAAAAATGCAGAGAAAATATCCCTAGATCATCTTTTCTTCCCAAAGGTGTACTAAAAATACGTTTTCACTTGCCCAGCTTTGTGGAGGGTAGAGGAAGAAGTGAGGTCACATCCCAATAAAAGAAAGACAAATACCATTTCTATTTCTTGCCAGACCCTGAAACAAGCTGCTGTTTCCAGAGAGGCTTTGTACCTGCCAAAGAGCTGCTCAGAACATCCTAAACCTAAGTCAGGGTGACAGATCTTGTTTCCAGCAAAGAGCATAACACTTGAGATGATGGATATTGAGCTGCAGGATAACACAAATGGGCCTAAGTGAGCTGGTACAATGGGAAGAATCAGATGGTGCCATTAGAATGAAACCAAAATAATTCAGATTATGCAGAGTGCTCCTGTTTAAGCTGGAAGAAAGACAAACACCTTTTGTTTGAGTTTAACTGAGCTACTTGGAAAATAAAGGACTACTCTCACTGAATAGAAGTGGAGAAATCTGGCCCTAAAACAGAAACTCAATAAAACCACTTTCTTCCCTGAATGGGGCAAGAAAAAAAGAATCTGTTCATTTAAACACCTATTTTTCTGTATTCAGAGGCTGCATAAAATAATTTCCTAGTGCTAGGCAGATCAAATTCCAGCTTTGTTCAGGAGTACAGTGAAATAGTAGAAAACATTTGAAGTGGAACATTTAAAGTTAGATCCGGGAGGGTCGGGGCCTAATTTGCAAATCATCCCAGGGCCCAAAGGCAACCTGCATATAAATGTTCCATTTTGTGCTTTGGGTTCTCATCATCATCATCAAAATTGATTCTTCCCTGCTGTGTGACTAATATTTATAGGCAAGACTTGCTGGTGGAATGGAGTTCTAAGAAAAGCTTTTGTCTGCCCAGGCGAGATAAGGCTGAGGCACAAATCTGAGTGCTCTCACTACTCTGAACTCACTCTCCACAGGATCTCTCCACTGGTGGGATGTATTGCACATAAAAAAGCACATCTCTTACTTAAACTGAGTACTATAGACTCCCTCCACAGCCAGTGAGGAGCAATGGATACTTCCATGCTGGAATAAAGGAGATAATTGCCCCTTCCTGCATAGGAGGGTCTAGAAAGGGCTTTTTAGGCACAACCTTTTGCTGTCTGGGTGTAGGAGAGATGGATTTCACTGGACAAGTTACTTGACTCCGTGTCTAAGAACCTTATTTCACACCAAAGTATCTTCAGATGTGCCCAGTCTAGGTGCTACATTTGCATATTGATGGATTAGTTTGGATTTTCGTAGGAGTAACTGAAAAGGGGGTTTTTTCTGGCCTATAACTGCCAAAGGTTACCTATTATTAAAAAAAATAATATTGGCATCCACAAAAAATAGTGTTGGATTTATATTAAAATTTCCAATTAAAAAAGAGGGGGAAAATACAAATTAGTTTACTAGGATAGTGACATAGAAAAATCTATAAATAATAAGAGAGAATAAAATTGTGACATTCAGGGATCCTGGCAAAAGATGACCTTTACTTTATGGATGCAGTCACCTAACATGAATAAATCTGGCTTCTTAGGCAGGGGTCAGTCTTCATTCATCCCACTATCACAGAGGTGATGGAATGATTTCCCTAGGGAAGGCACTGTGAACGACAGCAGAAAAACATGAAAAATCATTACAAAAATGTGCAACCACTTCGCTGTCTCACACCATGATTTAACCCTTTACTGTACACCCACCTAGAAGCCATTCTGAGCTGAGGTATTCTTGCTCTTTTTCTCTTGGAGGATAAACCAACTCATAAACATTTTCTGTTTTTCTGGTAAAATGGGAGGATTATACAGAATATTCATGCTGTGGGGCTGTCTGCCTTTTATTTAATTAATTTATTATTCCCTTTTTCTTGTTTTTTTTTTTTTTCTTTTTTCCTCCAGCACTGCTGTGAGCAGGAGAGGACAGAAGGCAAAAATTAGGGCAGTGCAGAAAGATCCCATTGTGCTTGTTCTTCTGGAGACATATGTTAGTTCCCCAGTGAGGATCAGAGCTCACTGTTTCAAAGCCAGGCTTCTCCGTGGCATGCTGAGTGCTCTTATCCACTACCCAAGACATGCCTTGATTCTGATGGAATGCAAAATATGCTTTCCAAGGGTTGAGAGAAGACTGTGTCAACACTGCAGGGTTTATGATTTAGCTTTCCAGTTCGTGTTCTTTGGTCGAAGTTCTCCAGTTTTCTTCCATGATGATTTGGTGGTAATTGCTGGGAAAAGTAATTGTTTTCCATGTCATAGTATCCTAGACTGGCCAGGGCTGGAAGGGGCCTCCAAAGGGCATCTAGTGCAGCCCCCCTGCAGTGAGCAGGGACCCCCTCAACCAGACCAGGCTGCTCAGAGCCTTGGCCAACCTCCCCTGGAATAGCTCCAGGGATGGGGCCTCAACCACCCTCAAGGTCAAGAACTTCTTCCAGCCCCAGCATGTCAGGGGTTGGAAGGGAGCTAGAAGATCATCTAGTCCAACCCCTCTGCCAGAGCAGGGTCACCTAGACCAAGTTGTTACCAGTTCTCTGAGGTTACCAGTTTTTTCTCACAGGTAGGCAGGTCGTGGGACATGTTTTCTCACACTTTTCCAGCCTGTGTTTGCATCTGTTGGAAGATCTGGAGGGTGATACAGCGTTTGGGGAAGTGCTGGTTGCAGAACAGCAGTTATTTACCTAGCAGTGGAATATTTTGCTTGGATGAGGCAGTCTTTGATCTTTTGTTCTTGGTTTGTAAGAGTTGCACAGGCAATCTCTAGCAGACTGGCAGTGAGATCTTTTTGTAATCTCCTTTAACAGCCGACTCACTCTGGCTATCTCAAGGTTTGAAGAGTCCTGGTGTATAAATTAGATGAGTTTCTGGGAACTGGATTCACATTTTAAGCTGCATTTGAGCCTCCTCCTTGCAGATCCATTTAAGCAGCTTGAATTACTTGGCGTGGCTGCAGAACCCCCAAGTGTGAGTTTGCTTCACTGAGGAAGATTTTCACTCATGCAAATCTGGGGGTTGAATTCTGCCAGTGGAAAAAAAGGCAGAACAAAGAAGAACCTCAACCACCTAAACAGGGATTCCTCATTACACCTGGGCTTCTTGCTTTTTCAGTTTGTGAATGAAGCACTGAATGAATGCACAGAAACACTTCCATACATGTAGCCACCTATTGTATGCTGAAGATGCTATAATTCATTAAGAAAAATGAAAATACTGGAGGGCCCCAGGCAGGCAATTAAACATTTTTTTTCCCAAGTTCAGAGCATGTCTCAAGAAGATCTATTTTTATACCTGCTGACAAATTATGCCTACATTTTTTTTTTTTTCCTTCATGAATATAATTCTTGGACAGTTAAGCACAGAGTAACTTTCCATTGCTTTGCTCTGGTGTTTTACCACTTCTTGAGTGAAAAAACTGTAATTCAGGAAGAAATGTACCAGCTGGACAGGTAGCCAGGTAGGTGCATTATCCTTTTGTAGTCAGATGCCTTAGAATCATTGCCCTTAGAACAATTTTTAATGAATATATTCCCTATCAGCAACTCAGGGGACCCCTGCTCACTGCAGGCTAACCCGTGTGACCTGGCAGCTCAGCAGCACCACTGATCCCATCCTACCACTGCCCTGCTTTGTTTAATAAACAGGGGCAAGGAACCTGCCCTTTTATCTCTGCTCTGGGAACATGGTCCCAGGGCTTAGGCTGGAGGGTAGGGTGGGAGGAGGAATCCCTTCTGCTTCAAAATCCAGCCTTAATTACTGCCTGTCTCCTGCGTGGCTTCCACCCCCGCAGCTGGCATGAGCTTCAAACATGGGTGAAGTCTAAATTAAATCCAAATTCATCCCCACCCTTGCTCACGAGAAGCCCTGGTGTGAGCAGCTCCCGTGCTGATGGCAGCCACGGGGTACCCATCTCTCCACTGCTGCTGCTGACACCTTTGGGAACGTGAAATATTTCATAAGGTATTTTTAAAAATTTAAGAAGTAAAAAAAAAACCAACCCCAAAAACAACAACAAAAAAATTAAAATATAATTGTATTTTCTTCCAAAAGAAACAGAACTGTCCAAGCAACTGTGTGCACTTTACATAGAAAACTCTTGATTTTCTAGTCTGCAAATGTATAGATGGGTTTTTGTGGATTTTATTAATTACATTACAAATAAGATCTCTGACACGGGCAAAGGCAGGCATGCATGTGTGAAATTAGTGAGAAAATTCTCAGAAGTCCAATAAATAACAAATGTGCCGGATCACACTTGTAGAGCCGAATTACTACAATATATTCTGTAATGGATATTAAACATTCACCTTAGGAATTTCACTGGATGGTCATGCTTGGTGCCAGAAATGCTGACTCAAGATGCCACGAGGTGAAGATGTTGGAGCAGGCAGAGATAGTCAGTAAATCTGCTCAGGCTGCACTAGTCAGGAGAGAAAGGGATACAAATTCTAATTAGAAGTGACATCATTTAGCTTAATGTAATTTTTTTAAAGCTTTTAAGGATGCCATCATCATCCTGGTTCCTACACTATCTGCATTTTAAACCCAAGCTGTTAAAAAAAAAAACCAAACCCTTGCATGTAGTATCTAGATCTGATCTTCCTCTGCCAAGCAGCAAGCTTCCAGGAAAAGCAGTGAGGATCTGTAATTTAATAGCATTTAGTATAATGTGCAGTTGATGCCAAGAGAAGAAAATGTAGAATTAGCTGTACTAACTTTGAAAGGGCCTGAAACAAAGGGGGAATATGCATGAAGAGCTGAAGATTCCTCAGATAATAGTGATGTTGTAAATTTAGAATATTATAACATACTTTGTAACACCAAGTAATTTTATATTCCGAGTAGAGAAGAAATATAAAGAGCTTTCCTAGACCGTGCTGTATTTTAATGAATTTCAAGCAGCCACATCAAAAAATATGTGTGCACAATAAAAAATACGATGGGAAGAATTTAAAATATAAAGAAAAAGGGCCATTTTTTTTTTTTCCCTCATTATCCCAGTGTAACTTTATTGATCTGTTCCATGACTCTGGGTGTAGAGATGGGAGTGGCAAGGAACAGAATTAGACTGGAAGCAAATGAAGAAGGAGGCTTTAGCATCCTCAGGGTCAGCAGTAATGCTTGAGTCTCCTGGACATACTGCTGAAATGAATAAATATGCAGATATAGCAGTTTGCTGGGGTGACTGTGGCCAGTCTGGGTAGATGGTTAAGACCCTGAAGTCTGCATGCAGTGAACTAAATATTTTTCTTATTGTTGTTTTCTTGGTTGAGGTTGACATGTCATCTCCCCTCTCTTGCTTTATTCTCCCTCCTGGTGCCTCTCTCATAACAATGGAGACAAAAAGTTGGCTGGGTGATGATGGCACAAGATGCTCTTGGGGTCCTGCAGCAACTCAGTGAAGTGCCACTTGCCAGGTACATTCAACCTGAAGGGATCAAGCAGTCAGTGCATCACACAGCAAAAGGTTGCTTCAGAACAGAGAGAGGACTTGTGTCAAGCTTGGAGGAGTATTGATTGAAGCCAGAGGAGGAGTTAGTGCTTCCTTCAGTGTTTCTAATCTGCCTAAATGACCTGCACAAAGAAACCAGCTGCAGACTTCTTAGGTCTGCTCTTACCTGCAAGTGCAGAGCAGGCTGCAGAAGGAAATCAAAGGGATGTCAGATGTACTGTGAAACTGGGTCACTGCACAGCAAATCGAATTTAATGTGAAAATATAAAGGAAATAGTAGGTAAAAACACGAAATAAACGAAGCTAATGAAAACAGCCCACAAAGAAAGCCTTTGGAATAGCAGCTGCCTGGTTTACTAAACGGCCTGAACATTTGAACAATCAATTTTTCCAGGAAATAAATCAACCCCCGAGGAACTGCTGAGGTCCCTGACCACAGCAGTGGGCTCTGGGATGTAGGAGCATGGTTTTCATCATGTGGGTTATGCTCAGGGAGGGAAGAAGCTGGATGTGGTGCCTGCTCTGATTTACTCAGATTTCCTAATTTTTCAGCTGTTGCAGCCAGTCTTGTGCAGGGTGAATTTAGGGGAGGAGCAGGAGCTTGTGTCCATTATGGCAAGGGGAAAGGGCTCTTGGGTGTCACCCTGTTGCAAAGTCCATGAGGAATTTGAAAACATCAGGTTTTCATTTTCTGGTAGTACCCAGCATAGGGCTTGGTGCAAACAAAGAACTCCTTGTTAAAAGCTGCTGGCTGCTTCAGGGGACCAGGAGGAGGGAACAGGGAAAATCTCAGACAGATTTCCCTGGTACTCTGTGAGAGGCTGAGGGATGCTGCATGCACATCCTAATATCACAGGCACTTGCAGGTCAAGAAGATATTTGGGATTTGACAGAAGAAAGAAGGAATGGAACACTGGGGAAATTAATTTTAAATGGAAAACCATGAAAACCTTTTTTTTTTTTCTCCTTCTTATTTCCACATCATGGCAAGTAAGTTGAGGAGTAACCTCAGGACACTTTTTCCAAGTGGGTGGGACACTGCATGCCAAGTTTCGGCAGTAGGAGGCTGAGCAGGCGACGCACCTGAGATTGCTGCTGCTTTAGTCTGCTGCCAAGGCATCTCAGGGGTGGGGTGGAATGTTGTGCCAGAGGGTGGCAAGAGGGCTAGGAGGATATATTCATCAATGACCTGCATGAAGGGATAGAGGGACCCTCAGCAGGTTTGGACCAACGATGGTCCTTGTGGCCAAGGAGGCCAAAGGATCCTGGGGTGGATTCAGAATAGTGTTGCCAGCAGGGCAACTCTTTCCTCCCCCTCTACTCTGCACTGGTGAGGCCCCATCTGGAGTACTGTGTCCAGTTTTGGACACTCCAGTTCACAAAAGACAGAGATTTACTGGAGAGAGTCCAGCACAGGGCACCAAGCTGCTGAAGGGAGTGGAGATCTCCCTGCTGAG
>JANHGL010015611.1:0-28167 GCA_024611195.1 Ceyx melanurus | reverse complement strand
TTGTTAAACGCAGCGCACACCGACAGGCGGCCGGTGCCACGGAGGGGAACACCCGTAGAAAAGAAAGGGGGGAGGTCCCTACTGTGAAGCCAACCCCCCCCTCCACCACCCTCCTGGCTTTGTTTTAAATGTGAAAAACTGGGAACAATTTTAGAAAAGGAAAAAAAAAACGAACGAAAAAAAACCCCAACAACAACAAAAAATATTTATAGACCTCTTTTAGATATTTTAATAAAAGGATACTTTGGAATTTATTAACAGCTTAAGCTGCTTTGATATTAAAGATAGCTATAAAATCAAGATGATGTAGCAGTCGTGTCATTAAATGTACACTGAAGTCTTGTAGTTTGCCACTGGATGAGATTAAAAAAACAAAACAAACAGACGAACAAATAAAAAGAAGAAAGGAAAAAAAAAATCAAGAAACACACCAACAAGAAACCCAGGAAAGACTGACTGAGCAAAGCCATCAAGAAGCACTATGAGACTGACCAAATGGAATTAAACTCTTGCTGAGCGGTTTCCACCTCTGTCTGTAAGACACTGCCTCTCTCCTGCCCCAGCCAGAGACTGCGGCATAGTCCCTGAAGACTCTAAAGCTAAATCCTTGATGCCATCGAGTATGTGTTTAGTTCTGGTGGTTTTACGTTTTGGTTTTGGTTCAGTTTTGGTTTTGGTTTTATTTTTTTGGAACACTTTGTAACGCAGAATGTCCCGTGCGGTTGTCTGTGTTGTAGAACTGTCTGCAGTAGCCTTCTGGAACAAGATGTAGCATGGTCCAAACGCCGTCCCTCGCCCTGCCTCCAGCCCCTGGTACAGCTCCCGGAGGAAGAGGCAAAAAAATAATGCAAAAGCAAAGCAATCGCCCCCCTGTGCTTGGTGATTTGGGGAGTGAGATGGGAAGAGGTACCCGGGTGTGATGCTCGGGGCTGGCTCCAACTCATGGGGTTGGATCTCCATGGGATCCTGGTTCCCTGCGCTCTGCCACCGGCCGTTTGGGGAAGAAAAAGAGATGGAGCCTCTGAGCTTTGTCCCTGGGGCACCAGCACATTGAAAAATCATGAGCCACCTGCTGGCAGGGGGTTGAACCCTGCTTGGGGCTGCTCCCAGCATCACAGCCAGATCTTGCGGCTGAAGCACTTTTTTTTTTAGGGAGAGCACCCAGGTTGGAGGAACATCCCCTCTGTTGCAACCATGCCCCCAGGCGGTGGCTGCTGGTGAAGCTGGGATCAGCCCCTGGGGTGTTGCACCAGGCTCCTGCCCAAACTGGGCAAGCTCAGGCCTGAAATAGGCAAAGTATCTTCATATTTTGGCTTTCCAGGGCACGCAAAAGGGCAGGAGCTTAGTGGTGGTGCCATCCCAGCAGGAGCTCAGTGGTGGCACCAACCCAGCGTGCTCCCCAACCCCACCACCACCAACCAGCCTCTGCTAATGAAATGCCTTTAATCGGCGTGGAGCGGCCTGTGCTGGGCTGCTTTGCCCTGTCCCCTACCCACACAGCATCAGGTGTCCCCCCCACCGAGGCCGCTGCCCGTCAGGAGGGCTCCCCTGCCAGGCTCCGAGGCTATGCATTGACTGATTTTTTCCACTGTATATGTTTTTACCAGAATAGAAGGTATTTTTATATTTGGGTGGTAGTTGAGGAGCGATGCAAACAGCAGCTCTGCCAAGGCTCAGCTCCCTTGCCTGCCTACCCTGCCCCAGCGAGCCCCAGCTTGCCCACGGCCGCTCTTCTTTCCCCTGCCCCCACGGACTGCTCTCCTCCATCGGGTGCTAGCGGGTGCTTTAGTGGAAATGGGATTGGAGGAAGCACTTAGGATAGTCTCGACCACGGCAATCCTGTTGTGTTAGAGCTAGCGGGACATACCGGTCACGTTTTTTTGTTAGGCTCACGTACTGTACTTCAAAAGTTTCTATGAGATCGATGAACTTTGTTTAACAATTTTGGAAGGAATGAGTTCTGTAAAGAGCCACTAAATACAGAAGTTGGATACGACTCTGGCTTTGGGGTGTGTTTTGTCTGGAAGCATCTGGGATGGGAGCTCCCCTCACCTTCGCATAGTGTCTGGGTTGATGTTGGCTCCCTTGGAAGTCACCAAATCCTGGCATGGCAGGGGTTGGAAGGGACCTCTGGAGACCATCTCGTCCGACCCTGCTGCTCCAGCAGGGTCACCCAGAGCAGCTTGCCCAGGATCACATCCAGGTAGGTTTGGAATCTCTCCAGAGAAGGTGGAAGCCTTGCTTTGGGTTTGTGGCAAGAGCTTGCTCTGGGATAAATATCTCCCAGTGGCTGGGAGTAAAACAGCAGTTCAATGGGGTTAATCCAGCACAAGGTGAGATCCTACCCTGTGAAAATCCTGTGCTCCTCCCTGGAGCAGGTTTGCTCCCACCCCTGGGGTAACAGCATCCTTCAGGGTGAGGTTCTGTTTGGCATTGCCTGGTGGTGCTGTACCCTGGCACAGCTCTTCAGAGCCGGCCATTACCGGGCAAGTTTGCAGCACCTGGCACGAGGTGAGGGTGTTTGCATTTGAGGAATTAATAGATCCATATGTTTGCCTATCTGTTTAAGCTTGTTTGTCGGCTAACATGTTGGGAAGGATTTATTTTTAATGAATATCTGAATGTCTGGAGAAGCTGGGCTGGCTGCCATGGAAACCAGAATCTTCCTCTGCGGCCGACTGATGGGGCCACGTTAACCATCTGGATGCTGCGGGTGTAGCCACCCTCAGAGGCACCACTCCAAACACCCACATGTGCAGCAAGGTGCTGTGCATGGCCAGGAGCAGGGCTTCACGCTCCCTAGTCTGGGCAAGCAAGTGACCCTGGATGGCTTTGTGCCTCAGTTTCCCCAAGAGACGAACACCCCCCCCCCAGCCTGCTGCAAGACCCCCTGTTGGCAAGAAGCTGGAGATGTTCGTTCAGGTGAGATGTTGCGTACAAGGCCAAGGGGTCGTGTTGGCCTTTTACACTTGCCTCAAGTCCTCGGTTCAGTTTTGGGCCCCTCGCTCCCAGCAGGACATTGAGGGGCTGGAGCATGGCCAGAGAAGGGCACCACCCTGGTGCTGTATGTCCTGATGTCACAAGAGAGGCACCATCCCATCTATCCCATCCCTACAGGTAGATGTGGGATTCCAGTTCAATGCAAGATCCTGTCCATGTCCAACTCAGGTGACACAGTCCCTGCCCAGCCCCATGGACATGGTGGGAACAGGAGAGGGATTCAAATAGAGAAATTATTTTCATGTGGACCCCCCCTCCCCAAGGGCTTAAAAGCAAAATGAGAACTGAATCCGGAGAAAATTTTATTATAGGAAACCTTGTGCCCATGCCAAAGAGGCAAAGGGAGCCTGAGCCACATGGGCCAAACCCATGTCACCCTGACTGCTCCCTCCAGCCCTGGGGACCAGCAGCTTTAGTGTCACTTTAAACTGCTGGGGAAATAAGAGAAACATCAGCAGTGAGCCACCAGCTTTGCACTGTTTGGCACATGAATCATTCAACACCCTCCACTGCTGACACACATGTTCCTGGGCACTGTCGTGAGCGATGCTTCCCCTTCCTGAGCTGGCCCGGGAGTGATGCCCTGCCCCAAAACATCATCCTGGCAGAGTGCTCAGTTCCCCTCGGGTCTGCCCCCAGCACAAGTTCACCAGCCAGGCTAGAAGCAAAAGCATGTGTGCACGTTTTTGTGCAAAACATCTGAGGTTGGGTGTCACCAGTTCCCCAGGCAGCCGTGGCACAGGGTGCTGCTGCCATAAGGAAGAGCTGTGCTTACTGATATTTTCATTTTCAAACCACATCCTGCCGGAGCAGAGGGATCTGGCCGAGCTCGGCTGACCGCAGCCAGTTGCTTGTGCTGGGCTGGTGGGGGGAAGGCAGTAGCAGGCTCCCCAGCTGGGAAACACCCACACAGTAGCTCAGGAAGGTGAGATCCCATCAAAATTCTCCTCCAAAAGCAATTGGCAGTGCAGGAACCCACTGTGGGAGCATCAAGAGGCCCCACCAGACCCAGTGCAGTGGTCGATTCTGAGGAGACATGAGCCCAGCAACTGGTTTGTAGCTTTCTTGTGCTAGGTGGACCACCCTGCACCCAGGCTGAGGGGTGCCTGGCACAAGATGCCCAAGAGCCCAGAGGTTTCATGCCTCGCCTGTGGCACACTGAGCCCATCTGTCATTGGTGCTGGGCTGGTGTTCTGCCAGCATGGAGCAGCACTGATGTCCCTTGGTGGCACCATCAGCAGGTGTCCATCACTGCCATGGACATGGCTGCAAATCCCAAGGTGAGGAGAGGATGACCACCTTCTTCTTGCCGTGGTTCCTGTCGAGTCCCCAGGGCTCGACCACCTCTCACGGCTGTGGGCCATGCCTCCTCTCCAACCAGTCCTGCCGCAGCCGGGCCACCTCCCGGCCGTACCACTCATGCAGCTGGCAGAAGGTGGATGGGCTCTCTGCTGCGGCTGCCCCAGCACTGCCCGCCTCGCTGCTCGATGCCCTTCTGCGTGGAGGCAGTGGCGGTGGCCGCGGGTTCCCCTCACCGTCCTGCCCTCCGCAGCCAGAGGTATCGGGTGGCCGGTCAGCTCCCAGTGCGTTGTTCCACACGGCGCAGCCGTTCTCCTTCGGCAGGACAGCTGGCAGAGCCGGCAGCCGCTCCTGCGACTGCTCCAGCCCCAAGGGCTTCGGCTTCCAGGATCCAGGAGCCCCCCGGCATCCCCTACACGCACCAGCCGGCCCCCACTGCATCTCCTCCAGCTGCTTCTCCAGCTCCCGCACCATCAGGCGCATGTAGTCGAAGCTGGCTCGGGAGAGCGACTTCACCCACGACTCCATGGCAGCCTGGCTCTCGGCGGCCAGCACGTAGGTGCGGGACTTGGCACCGCCGAAGCGGATGGCGAAGGCGAATTCCTCGGCCGAATCGCAGAGCTCCACGTTGCAACCTTCCAGCACGATGACGCCCACCGGCTCCCGGCTGTCCCGCTCCTCGAAGTAGAAGAGCATGTTGCCCTTCAACACGAACCAGCGGCGGTGATACGCCGTGTGCCGCTCGCCGCGCTTGTAGAGGAACCCGGCGTTGTCGGCCGGGGATTCGCAGGTGGCATAGAACGCCAGGCTCCGCTCGTTCAGCTTCATGGTTCCGTGCCCTGGGGGGACAGAGGGTGCTCAGCCACCTGCCGGCACACCGAGGATGGGCGCGCCTTAATTGCGCGGTAATAAAGCCGATGGGTGTTCGCTCCCGGCGGCGCCGAGCCTCGAGCGCAGGAAAGGGAGATGGTGAATAAACAGCCCCGTGACAACCGGGATAACCCTTCTCCCAGCCCAGGTGCTGCATCCAGTGGGTGCTGAGAGTTGGTCAAGGCTCTCCAGGAAGAGGATTCCCGCCCCAGGTGAGTGTTTTGCCACCGAGGGATCCCGGAAAACGCTCGTGCAGGTGTCCCACGTCACCTAGAGCAGGTGACCTTATCACCAGCACCGTGTTGCTCCTCCCCACGGCACACGGGGAGGGGTTATGGCCAGGGCCGAAGATCCGGCTGCCGCTCCAGAGAGCCATGGCCATGAGGCCTGTCACTCGGGCAAAAACACCTCTCCCCTCGTCCCCTGATCGCCGGTGGTCTCACCATGCCAGGCTCTCCACCTACCTGCACTCTGGCTCCGGTCTCCAGCATCAGCGACGCGCAGGTGGCCGTGGTGGCTGCAGGAGCTCTGGATGGAGCACCTCGGTGTCCCGACTCCGGCCGCTGGCTCTGGTCCCGAAACGCCTGCGGGTTTCACACGTCACCCCAGCCTGCGGGGCACAAGGATGTGTGCCAGGGTTATTATTTTCCTATTAAGTGACGCCGCAGGAGATGAGAAGGGGGCTCTCTGCACCGCGGGAGCAGCAGAGGCCCCGTTCCCTCCAGACAGCTCGGGGACCTCTTTGGGGTCTCCAAGGTCTCGGGGGAGGTTGTGGAGCCGGGGGAGCCGCCCCCTTCCCCTGTCCCGGGCGGCAACGCTCCGGGTCGGCTCCCGGCTGCTCTGCTCCGCTGCTCTGCGATCCCTCCCGTCCTCGGCCCCGCTCCCGGTCCCTCTCCAGCCACCTTTGTCCTCGGCTCTCCGTCGGCCCGGCCCGGCCCCGGCGGGCGGAGCGCTGCTCCCGCAGCTCCTCCTTCGCCACCGCCCCTCACCGCGCCTCCGGGCGGCCCGATCGGGCATGGAGGCTTCGGAGGTCGGCAGCCGTTCTGAAAGGTACTGGAGTGGCCAGAAGCCCTCGGTGGGTCACAGCTCTGGGCACCAGGGCCGAGAGCACCGGGGAGACAGGGGAGCACGGATCGGGGGGTTGGCAGGGAGATACAGCAGCGGATGTATTTGTGGATGTATGTGAGGATGTACACATAGAATTACAGAAACCCTGCATGGCAGGGGTTGGAAGTGACCTCTGGAGATCATCTGGTGCCACCCCCGCTGCAGAAGGGGGTCGAGGATCACATTGTCCAGGTGGTTTTGGAATTTCTCCAGAGAAGGAGACTCCACAACCTCTCTGGGCAGCCTGGGACAGGCTCTGACTCCCTCACAGCAACAAGTTTCTCTTCCTGCTCATGTGAAACTTCCTGGGTTCCAGTTTGTGCCGGTTGTTGTCCCTTGTCCTGTCGCTCGGCACCATTGATCAGAGTCTGGCCCCAGGCTCTTGCCACCCAGGGGCCCTTTAGCTCTTGATCAGCATTAATCAGCTCCCCTCTCAGACTGCTCTTCTCCAGGTAAACAGCCCCAGGGCTCTTAGCCTTTCCTTGTAAGAGAGATGCTCCAGGCCCCTAGGTAGATGTAGACATGGATGTACAGATGAATGTACATGTGGAAGTATACATGAACATATACATGGATGTACACATGGGTGGGAAATCTGGGAACTTAGTGCTGAAAGTTACTGCACAAAACTGACTTTTTCAGTCAGGTCTTTTCAGCAGAGACTGCATGTCCAGGAGCATCTGGCAGGGAAGGAGCCACAGGAGGAAGGATGGTATGGACAATCCAAGCCCAGCAGGGAAGGCTAGAGATGGAGGCAGCAGGGCAGAGCTTGGTCTTGCATGGGTGGGAGATGCTGTAAGGAACCAGCTGCAAGTCAAAGTCATGGCAGCTCTCCTGAGTTTTCAGCCATTTCCTTGGGAGAGGCTGAACCAAAGCAGCCAGGGAGGAGGTGTCTGCCTTAGGTCAGAGGGAAAAGAGCTGAGGCAGGGGCCGAGTGGCCTCAATGGACACAAGGAGCTAGAAAGCACGGGATGATGAGCTGGGCACAGGAGCTGCCAGGCATTGTGCAACCATGCGGGGAGAGATCACGGCCTCCTTGCTCCTTCCTGACTTCAGACACCGTGTGGCACTCGAGCTGCTGATGCGCTCTTGGGTCGAGTAGCCAGCGCTTGCCCCATCCAGGCCAGAGGTGAGTGGGTCTGGGGTGCTGAGCACAAGGGCTGGGGTTGTATTTCCCGCTGCTTGTACCCACGTCCCAGGGCAACCATAAACCTTTTGGCTGGGAGAAGCCTCCAGGCTGACTTCTGCTCCTGGTTGGCCCTCCAGAAGTGTCACCAGCCTGAGGACCACCTTGGCAGCGCCGCTTCCTCACCATGTCCTAATAAACACCAGCGTCAAGGATTTGCTCTCCTTATCACTCTCCCTTTCCTCCAGTTTCTTGGTTCTCCACTTGGCTGCACGGTCACGTGTGTGTTTTAGAAAACAAGGCGTTGGTGCTTGTTTTGCAGGCCCTCAACTAAGAAATCCTGCCACTGGTGACCTGCCTCCTTAGGATCATCACTGCCCGCAGGTCATTTTCCTCAACACTCCCCTCCCGTAGATGCCCCCACCACCTTACATGGCTGCTCAGGGCTTTGCAGTCCTGCTCGTGGCAGTGCTTTTCAGTTCACTGAGGGTTTTCCCTGTCACCTGCAGCCTTTCTTTTGCAGACCTTAAGAAGGGATTTAAACCAGTGCTAAAGCCATCTGGGCTTTATTTTCTTCCCTCCTGAGAGGAGCAGCTCTGTTCAAGGCTGTTGGTGGGAAGTCTCGGGTCCCTCTGCACCTCTTATCTCCCTGCCTTTCGAGCGGTGAGATTAGGAGGAAGAAGGACAGTGGGGAGAATCAGTGTCTTTATCAGACCAGCTGGGATAATTGAAAACAGACATCTGTGAGGCTTCCAGATCTGCCTTCCCTTCCTCAGACTCCAAAAACCTGTCTGCTTCTTGCAGTAGCTTTTGCTGTAGCAGAGGTTGCTCCTCCACCACAGGCCACTTCCCGGGAAGACCTTTGGAAAATCATCCAATTCCTCAAAAATCACCAGCAGAATTCCCCTGTGAGTTTTTGCTTCCCCTTGGGTCTCCTTTGGGACGGTCGCGTGCTGCTGCACAGGCTCCAGCACTTCCCCTTCTGAGTGGCCCCATGATATTCTCCCTGTTGTTCCAGTAAGGATCCCACAGCCTGTGCCTCAGTTTACCCTGACAGGTCCTGTTGGGAAAGATGAAAAAAATGAATTCCCACGCTAAGCTCGTCTGACAACAGAGAAAAGGGAGCGGAAAAGGGTCTGAAAGGAGGTGAGGGGCTGCTGGACACCATCTGGGATGTGGGCTGCCCTTGGCCTCTGCTTCCTGCTGCTCCCATGACTGGTGACTTGGTCTGTGTGGTTACGCAGCGGCGGGTGCTTGACGGCTCGGTGAGGTGAGCCCGGGAGCTCTGAGTCACTGCCAGGGCTGAGAGGGGGGCCTCCTGGAAATATGGGGGTGCTGGGTGGGGGGTACAAAGGGGCTGTCGGATGCCCGACGCTCTGCGTGTCCCCAGCAGGCATACGGAGGAGAAGTGGTGCGAGTCTCCTTCATCCCCGGGGACCCCACATAGACCCAGAAGTTGGGGTTCAAGGTGAACGAGTTGCGATCCTCATGGAATCCCTGGTGTGGGGCTGACGCGACACTCCATGGGGCATTTTGGGGTGCGGGAACCCCTGTCCTACTCCGGGCTCACGGGAGATTCACCAGCCCTCGCAGGTCTTCGGTCTGTCAGCCCAGGGATCGGGGGCTGCGCTGCCCCCCGGCCCCCCACCCTCCACGCCGCCGGGGCAGGGGCAGGACCGGGAGGAGCGCAGGCGGGGTGCAGTGCGGCGGGAGCCCAGGAGAGGGCGACTAGAGCCCAGACACGGTGCTCCGGGCTCGGCGGGGCTGCGAGGGACAGCTCGGGGGATACCCCCTCCATCGCCACCCTGCCCATCACCACCCTGCCCATCACCAACCTGTCCATCAGCACCAAGTCCATCACCAGCCAACCCTCTGAAGGGCCACAGGCTGAGATTGTAGGTGGAATTTATATCTCAGCACAGACCCCCATAGCCAACATTTCCAGGTGTCACTCCCAGCTCTGGAGACAGAGGGGGGACCCTCACCTCACTATGGGATGGCAGAGGTCACCCAAAGCTGATCACCCAAGGAAATGTGCCCCTACCAAACCTCCCCACATCCTGAAAACGCAGTGGGCTGGAGCGAGGGAGCCGAAGAGAGAAGTGGGAAGAGTGTTTGGAAGCTGGTTAAAGCTCTTGCAGAAGAAGAAAGCAGCAATGGTTAAAACTGAGCCTGGTGCAGAGCGGAAGGGAAGCAATAATGTGTGTGTGTGCGTGTGTGCACGTGTGTGTGTGCGTGTACATGTACAAGGGCATCTGCGCAGCTCTGCATAAACAAATAGAAAAAGCAGAAGTCAGTGGTAGTGAATTAGCAGTTAGAGGCTGTAGAAAATCCATACAGGAAGCAAAACAAAAGAGAAATCTCAGGCTACGGGGGCTGAGGGTGCTGAGAGGGCGCTTTTGAAACAGATGAAGCTCAAAATAGTGTGTGCTAGCTGCTAGCTGGGATAGCTGCCCGTGGGAAGGAGGGACGGCACCGGGCTCTGTGACCACTCAGAAAAGAAAGCTAGAAAGTGCAATTATGCATAAAGCAACGTCGGGAGGAATTAAAAAGCAACTTTTAAGGTAAGATTTTTATCAAGTCAACCACTCCCAGCCACTTCTCTGGGAGGTTGGGGGAGGGCTGGTTCGTTGCAGAGTCATCTGGTCCTCCAGACCAAGTGATGCCCAAGGGGAGCATGGGGTTATAGCCCTGTAGGAAAGCTCAGATCTGGTCTGAGGGGTGTTGGTGGGGCTGGAGGAGGGCAGTGGGGCTGTGTCCACACCAGGAGCAGCCCAGGGCCATGGTCTGGGGATGGCCAGCCCAGGGAACTGCACCAGCAGGGTGCTGTTTCAATCTTTTCCTTGTCAGAAGGGGATGGATTTGGAATGGATGGGGTGAGCTTTTTTAGCATCCCTGAGGCTGGAGCCCACTGGTGAGAGCACATAGATGCCCATTCACAAACATCTCAGTGTGCCTCAGCCTGCTCTCCAAGGGCAGAAATTTGCAGTTTCCACCTTCCCCAAACCCACATATCGATGGAATGATGTAAAATCCCAGCTGCCCATTCCCTGGGTTTTCTAGCTTAGTGTGCTGGGCAGGTGCCAGCCCCTGGGCAGGGCTGCTCTGCCACAGCTCTTGTATGCCCACTGTGAGTGGGAGCTTCATGGGAGGGTCTGTAGGGCAAGGAGAGCCCCTCCATCCCCAGCACTGCTGCTGCCTGGGAGGACAAGAATCCAGAGGAGTTCTTGGGACAGCCAGTGACGCGGGTGGGAGATGCGGATGGTCCAGACATGACGGGACAGACCACAAACCAGACCTTTCCTGGAAAAATGTGTGGTGGAAGTTTATTGTCCTCTCATTTCCCATGGGTCCCAGGGTGGGCGGCTGCAGCTCTGCCTTGATGCCTCTGTTCCCCTGGGACAGGATAGTACGAGGATGGCTGAGCCTGTCTCATGTACACCCACTCCAGTCCCCAGCACTGCCTGGGAGCAGATGGGCACTGTGACTGCTCTGTCATAGCTGAAACCTTCGCCCACGGTGTGGGACAACTGTGGGCCCTGTGGCCTGACCTACTCCCACCGGGTGTGGGCAGTGCCCTGTGGTGCTTTTCACAGAAAGAGAGTTTCCTCGACTGAAAGGCAGAGGAGAATGGCGAGAAATGGGGCTTGTGACAACATCTCGCCCACTGCCGCCACGGCAGAGGTCCCTTGGGTCCCAGTCTGTGGAGCCGTGGGAGGACACAGCTAGGCAGGAACAGGAAAGCAGGGTGTTTTCCTGCACACCCCCCTCCCAAACACCAAAAACGACCCCGTGCTAGGGCTCCCTCCTGACCCTTGGGGTGCAGGAACCAGACAGGGGTTGGGGCAGGGGGGCTGCGGTGCCTTCCCTCAAATCTACAGAGAAAAAAACCTGCACAAGCCATTAAAACTAAACCCAAATAACATCACACAGCAATAATGACCAATCCCCACGAGCGCAGCTGGGCTGTTTATGCCGCTGCCTCCGCGGGCGCGGATGCGATAAGATAAAGGCACCGTCGGGGAGGAGCGACGCGGAGCGGTGCGCACCAGCGGAGCTGCCGGTGCGACCCGGGTGGACTGACAGGCGGATAGACGGGCGGACAGACGGACTGACACACAGACATACAGACAGACAGAGCGGCCCCTCCGCTTCGCACCGCTCCGCCCCCGCGCAGCCTCCGCCCTCGGCCGCTCCGCTCCGCTTTACATAACCCGCCCCGGGGCCGGGGTCCGCGCCCCGCGCCGCCGCGGCTCCGCTCGGCGGAAATGCGGAGCCGCCTGCTCCGGTTTCCTGCCTGAACCGAGCCGTGCTGTGCCCGTCCCGAGCCGTGCGGAGCCGTGCGCTCCGTCCCGGCCGCCCCGTCCCGGCCGGTGCCGTCCCCGGGAGCTCCGCCGCGCTCCACCATGGGCGAGCGGCAGCCGGCCGCCTTCTCCTGCAGGTAATCGCGGGCGCGTAACGGGACCGAGCTGGGTTGGACCGGGACGGGTTGTCTCTGGGAAGCGGCCGCTGCAAAGTGAAAGTGACTGCGGCGGTGGCGGGTTCTGGTCCGGTCCGGTCCGGGGTTGGGGGGTAACGAGGCGGTCGCTCCTCCGGCCGCAGCACCTCCGGAGCTTCCTCGGGAGCCCCGGGTGAGGACCCGCTTCCCCCGCGGAGTCCCAGCGTGATCCCCCTCCTCTGAGTGCGGCGAGATCTCGAACCTTTCCCCACCCCCCTGCACCCCTTTTCTGCGGGGACACACATCCTGGGCTGCTTCCTCTGGTTGCTGCTTTCCAGGGGCTGTGGTCACCCTCGGGGACCCTACCCAGCACCCATTTCTTACCTAACACCGGGGGCCCTATTCCCCTGTGGGTGCCCCAAGTCCTGGGGACCCCCTTCTTTCTACTACCCTTTTACCTCAAAGCATTCTTTTTTCTGGTCCCCCATTTCCCAGCACTCGTATGCTGGGGACCCCTGCTCCGGGGGTGCAGCAGACAACGGAGCCAGTCCTGCCCTTTTCTTCTGCCCGCCCTCAAGCCCCTGCAGGCCCTGCCATGGGGGGTGGCCCCACTTGGAGGGTGTAGGACCCTGTGGGCTGATGCCCACCTGTCCCAGCCATTGTTGTGTGGTGCTGCCCTGCCCATGACCTGCCTGCCCACCCCGCTGCCCCTTCTCCTCTGCCCCTGTGTCCACAGTGAGTGCCAGGCAGAGGTGCCAACCAGAGCTTGCCAAGCAGCTCCTCTGGCTTTCTGCTCCCTGTGGACTCTCTTGGCTCGCAGGCGCTGCCTGGCTTGGCAGGCGCGAGGACTCGGGATCATGAGGCCGATGCACCGGCGGGCAGCGTCCCGGCGGCCTCGCCATCCCCTCCCAGCATGCCCGGTCCTGCTTGTGCCAAGCCCTGGCAGGGTTACCCACAGAGAGCCTGGACCCGCCGACTCCGACAGACAGCGGCAGTAACACGATCATTGTTGCCTGGGCTGGGATTTACTGTCAAGGAAACAGGGACAAATTGTCAAGCCGCGTTTTCGATATTGTTGTTGCAAATTGATTCAAGATGTGCTGGAGTTGTGGGCTGGTGGCCCCGGGGACTTTTTGGGTTGTTGCACTTAGGTAGGAAAAGCAGCTGAAGGAAGATGTGGCCGGTGCAGGGACCTGGCAGTGAGGGCTCTTGCATGTCCCCATCTGCTGTCGGGCTTCGCTGGCAAGTTACAAGATTGGAGTTTAAAGGCCCGTGAAATTACTGGCAGGTTTCACTTTGACTTGTTTGGTACCAGATCAACACCTCAGATTGCTTTTTAACCCGCATTTAGTGCAGGAGAGTTTTGACCTTGCGCGTTTCCCCCCCCCCCGCCACGTCCAATACTACTTTTATTTTCTTCTTTTCCATGATTTATTTATTGCCTCTGAAAAGATCAGTTTTGGTTTCGCTGCAGCCCGCAGAGCAGTGATCTGCCAGTGCTGGGTATCGCACTGGAGAGATCTGAGTGCAAATGTCAGTGGCTTTTGAGGGGTCTTTACGTCCTCCTCACCCAGAGCAAACCCTCCCCACCCACACACCCACGGGACTGCCAGGGGCTGATCTTGGCACTGCAAAGACATGGGGCCAAATCCCAGCTGGTGAGATGAAGTGAAAGTGCAAGAGCTCTCTGCTGGTGAGGATTTGTGGTCCTGCCGGTGCTGCTGCAGCTTGGTAAAGAGGAAGGGCTGAATTCAGCCCTGGGGCACTGCTGTGGCAGGGAGGGAAGGCCAGGTTGGCAGAGGGACTGAACTGCTGGCTGCTCCTCACCTCCCTGTGGGTGATGCTGGGGACCCTCAGCCAGACTCTCCCCCCGGGAGCGCTCCCCGCGCCCGGCTTCTCCCACGCCTACACCGCAGAGATTCATTTCATGCAACGAAACAAACCCTGTCGAAAGAGGCCACCCTGCTGTCAGGCTTTTTCCCGCAGGCAGTGGGTGTAAGGAGAGCATGATGGTGTAAACCGGGCTGCAGGGTGCCAGACGCCATGGTGATGGGTGCGGGTGGAGGGTTTCTGGGGAGCTAGGCTGGCCACAGCAGTTTGCACTGATGAGCTCCTGTGGCCAAGCCAGCATGGAGCTCGCATTTGGCCCGAGATGCGTTCAGGATGGACGGTCTCTATCCCATTTCTCCCAGTGGAGTGATCAGAGGAAGCCAAATGGTCGGATTTCCCCTAGATTTAAAGTGCAGTAACATTGGCTATGTCCCCAGAGGTCTGTGGTGCTTCTCAGCCCACGCAGAGCTGTAGATTAAGTCCAGGTTTGACCTTTGAAATAGAAAGTTGTGTAGTGTCAGGGGGTCAAATGAGAGGGGTGTGTACATCCTGCGATGTGAGAAAGTAAGGATAGGAAGGGAAGATCAGCCTCCCCAAACCTCCTGGCTTTTAACCTAATTGCCTAAGAAAACAGAGCCTTGCGTGGGTGTGCGGTGGGGGCCAATCTCTCCAACCTGCTCCTCTGTTGCTTTTTAATTTGTTGGTTTGGTGCAGCCAAAGGAGAGAGAGGGAAGTTCTGGAGAAGCCCTGTGGTGCTCCAGCTCGTGTGGAGCCAGCCAGCATGGCACAGGAAGTGATGGTGATGTGCCATCACCCTCTACGAGACCCCAGAGAATCCACGCTGCTGTGGGGGGCTACTCCCAGAGGGAAGAGCAGGGCAGCACTTGGCATCTCTTTGCCCACCAGCAAATGACCGTCCTGCTTGTCCCCCTCTGCCCTCCCCGCTTGTGGTCGCATCCAGTTGTTCCTCCAGCATCCACCACCCTGATTCCTGGGGTATCACGATGCAGAGAGGGGCTGCACCAGCAGCTCTGCACCACCCAGCCCTTCCAAGCCCACCTTCGGTGGGCTGGACACCCCCTCCAGGGACCTGCATCCCGCTGAGCCCCCTGCACCGGATGCTCTCCCATTGAAAAGTGCTGTTCATTGTAACCCGTCCTTTTCGAGCCGCCTCGGCGCGGGCTGCGGGGCCGTGCCAAGAAAGGCTGCTGCCGGCTCAGAATAGCTCTTTTCATGGAGGACATCCTGGGAAGGAACAATGTTCCCGCTCTTGGGATTGTGGGAACTTTGTATTTCTGCCGCTCGGGAAGCGGGGAGCTACGGGGCCAGCGAGGGCGTCTCCCAGCCCCTCGCTTCACTCCCTCCTGAAAATAGTCCTCGGGGTGGGTTTTTTCAGTAGCCTCGTACTTCTAAAAGGGAGCTGAAAATGCCACCGGCTGCTTTTCCTCTGGTTGGGGAACAGAAGTCTCTGGGAGAGTCGGCACACAAATCCAGTTTCCTATTAAAGCTGCTGGTGTGTGTTTTCCTGGTGTGGCGAGTCGCCGTGGGGAGCCAGGGCCGGTTTCATTTTCAGATTGCGGCGCGCTTGGCCACGCTGCACATGCTCGCTGGGCGCAGGGCACCGTGACACGGTCTCTGCTCAGCAGAGTTTCCCCTTCGAGGCTGGATTTGCAGCAATGGGTGCCTGTCCCGTGGAGCTGCAGCCCTCTGTGTGGCTGTTCTGGGGTGGAAAGGCAGCGGGATGGCCCTGAATAGCTCGTCCTTCAGGCTGTGGTGCCGCCTCTCAGCGTTGCCCTGGTGCTGTTGGCTCCTCTGGCTGCAGTTGAACAGCAAATGCATTTACTGGCACTTCGGCTGCCACAGAGGCACAAATAACCCCTCACTGGATCCAACCCGTGGGTTACCGTCCCAGCCGGTGCTGCAGTGACACTCACCAAGATGGGCAAGAGTTTAATGAGATCTCCCGGGGGCGGCTGGGCTGCAGGGCTGGATCCTGGACAAGATGGGGCTCGCTGCCCCAGCCCTCATCAAAGCCAGCCCACGGCCAGTCCATCCCATCCTGCTCTTCCTCAAGCTCCTGGCCCAGCATCCTAGAACAACTCCAGCTCCCAAAATCAGCCCAAGGATGGAGTGGGCTGGATGACATACAGTTCCTCTAGCAGCTGGGGAGGACTTCAGCTCCCCAATCCCAACTAGTCCGTGGTGTGACCAAGGGTGGGCTGGATTCTCCATTTGGTGCAAATTAAATCAATTAGCTGTTGTGACAAGTCCTTTGGCTCAGCTCTGACCTGAAGGTTGTCCAGGAGCTCCTCTTAGGAACATACAGGATATAAAGGATATAAAGTCTGCCTTAAAGCAGCTGGCTGCTGATTTCCAGCGTCATGGAGCACGATGGGCTGGGGCAGGGACAAACCCAGCCCGTGACAGGCACTTGCATCCCTGTGGCATGTCCCTGCTTTAACACAGGGCTGGGCGGAGGAGTGGGATGCTGCTGCAGTAGCTTGAGCACAGATCCAGCCAGGATAGCCATTTCCATGTGGGAAGTGTGCCAGTCAGGAGCTGCGGAGACAGCGTCACAATTGGTGCTGGCAGAAGGAAGCACTGGGGTGTATTTCCCATTGTCCCGCTGGTTGGAGAAACCACATTGACACCAGGAGTGGCCTTCAGCTGCTTCCCGCTGCACGGTGCAGGCAAAGCCCGGCTTTTCCCACGCCGCAAACCTCTCCCAAAGTCAGCATGGAGAGAGCCTGGAAGCATGGCAGGAGAATTCCAAGGCTTGGGAATGTCCTGCCAGCTTGGGGAGCCACCCGTGTGGGCATCCTGCTTCCCTCTGCACTTTTGGAGGGAGCATCCCGCAGAGCGTGCCGGCAGCACCGGCGGCGATTCCCGGGTGCTGGGAGGAAGCGGGAGCGCAGCCGGAGGGTGCTGAGTCACCGGCAGGCTGGTGGAGCTGATAGACGGCCGCACGCGGAGGCCCCGCCGGGGGGTTCAGCCGAGCTGCGGGCGCACACCCGGGCACCGCCGCCACGCCGGCCGGCCCCGAGCCTCGGGTGGCTCTTCTGAGAAGCCGGGCCCCGGCGAGGCTGGCGGGGGGCAGATAACATCTCCCCTCGCCTAGAAACTTCGCGGGACGTGCCGGGAAGGGCGACGGCTGGGCAGCGATAGAGGTCTGCTTCCCAGCGTTATCGCCACCCCGGCTGCAAACAAGATCCGCCGCGCCGGTGCGCTCCGCGTCACCCTGCTCGCTTCCTCCCGGCACCTCCTTTGGTTTGGTTGCTTTGGTTGGGTTTTTAACTTTATTTTTTTTTCCCCCCCCAGCAAATACAATCACTTTTCCTCCCCTCTCAGCAGCTGGGGTGCCAGAGTTTTGGGGAGGAGGCGGTGCCCGTGCAGGATCCGGGCGGGTTGGCCGATGTTTCCTGCCCCAGCGGAGTGCACAGCCCCGATAAGTGCGGCGGGCGAGCACGAGGTTGGGTGGTAAGCAGAGTGGCACAGTTGGGCAGGCCATGGGGATTGCTGCTGCTGGGCTCAGCTGGGCACGCTGGGGTGGCTGCACGTCGGCCCTGGGTGTCGTCAGATTGGCCTCTTGGCACAACCTGCTCAGGGAAAACCTTGCTCTCGACAGCTCCCTGACAGGAGGTTGGAGCCTGGTGCTGTTGGTCTCCTCTTCCAAGGAACAAGTAATAGAACAAGAGGAAATGGCCTCAAGTTGTGCCAGAGGAGGTTTTGCTTATAGATGAGGAGCAATTTCTTCCCCTCCAGGGTTGTCCAGGCCTGGCCCAGGCTGCAGGGGTGGAGTCCCCGTGATCCCTGGAGAGGTTTCCAAGCCGTGGAGCTGTGGTGCTGAGGGCCATGGGTCAGTGGTGCCCCGGCAGTGCTGGGTTAAGAGTTGGCCTCTGAAAAGTATCTTCTAACCAAAATAATTCTATTGTTCTATTCAGTGACCTGGGTTACTGGAGCCTGACCACCCCTTGGTCCCACAGGCAGCAGAACATCACCCCAGGGACTCGTGCTCATCCCTGGCTGTGCCTGTGGTGCAGCCGCATCTCCCCAGGCCGATGGGGCCGGGTGGATCTGGCAGGCGAGGCTGCTCCATCCCTGGATTTCTGCAGCTTTTCATGTCGTTTCCTCCTCTCCCACCCCCACTCCAGTTTTATCAGCTCTGTAGAAATAATTCCCCAGAGGGAAACCCATCGGCGCTGCGAAGCCTTGGCAGGAGGAGAGCGGATGCAGCCCGGCCGGGCGTCCCCATGGGCCGGCAGGCAGCTGCCGGCAGCTGTGCTGGCAGGAAGCCGCGCAGACAACCCGCTCCGGGACCTGCCTGCACCCCACCTCGCAGGTGGGGAAACTGAGGCACGGCCCTGTCAGGTGGGGACGGGGATGCAAGATGCCGTGGCATCTGGCACAGCCACCACCCGTGCCAAGCTGGGGTGGTCGCTCACACAGCCGTGCAGCTTAGTGGGGAGCCAGCCACTGCCAGGTTAGCCGCAGTGAGTCCCCACGCTCCATCCCAGTGGATGGAGCAGCTTTGACTGGTGACCAATTTAACCACAGTGCAACAATTGCCTGGCGGGTACACATCTGGAGTGGCACTGGCTGGGGGGTGCTGAGGTTTGAGAGGTGGCTTTGGGGTGTTGGGGCCGCCCTGACACTACCGGTGTGCTCTGTCTTGCAGTGCGGCCGCCTCCCTGGAGCCACGGCAATGAATGGGCACGCTCTGCCAGCCGGACCGCCAGCGCATCCCCGGGGCTGGCATGAGTTCTGCGAGCTGCACGCCATCAGCACCGCCAAGGAGCTGGCACGGCACTACCTGCGCTTCGCCACCGAGCACCCCCACCATGACCTCCTGGCCGCCGAGAACTTCTCGGTGCAGTTCACCGACCTCTTCCAGCAGTACTTCTGCCACGAGGTGAAGGAGGGCTTTGCCATGAACCAGCTCCGCATCCTGCCCTCCGGCCCGGTGCGGGATTATCGGGAGACCCACCGATGGCACGTGGATGCCTCCATGGGCACTATGGCCACCAAAGCCGAGACGGAGCCGGGAGCCTGTCCCGAACAGCCTGGCCGAGCCCCCGAGGCCACCCCGCCAGGGCTGCGGAAGTCCTGGAGCTCGGAGGAGCTGGTGGGGCCATCGCGACGACCCTTCTCGCTCAGCCAACTGCGCAGGAGCTGGCGCAGCCTCTTCCGACGCCGTTCCTCGGACACTCTCCCCGGGGATGGGGACGGGGAGGCGGCGGCGGAGGCGGCTTTCAAGCCGGGACTGGGCAAGCGCATCCTGCCGTGGGGGCTGTCGCGGGAGCAGCCCCCCGAGGTGCGCAAGGAGGGGGTCCTCAAGTACGGGCTGCTGGACGAGACATCCCTGGACAGCGGGACGCGCTGGCAGCGCTGCCGCCTGGTGCTGCGGCGAGTGGGGACGCCCGATGGTGAGGAGTACGTGCTGGAGCTCTTCGACCCACCCAAGGTAAGGACCATCCAGCTCTTGCTTGTTTTGGCCAGGAGTTGCCATTTGTCCCTCGGCATCAAGTTGGGGATGATGCCAAGGTAGCTGGCACGTCCCTCGGGGAGGAGCAGGGCTGTGGTGCATCCCTGATCATGAGGGTTCCTTGCCGTGAGCAGTGTCTGGACACAGGACGTAAACGGGTTTACTCTGCCACTGCTCTTTGTCTGCTGCAGCCACACAAGGCTGCACCTTCTTTATTTAAGGCCTCTGAGAATTCGAGCTGAGCCACCGCTGCTGGCTCACGTCTGGGAGGTGAAAGGTGCTGTGACCATGTGCTGAAGGCAGCATGCCTGTTTATTATTGCAACCAGCCAAGATGCAGTCATATTTCTCCCTGCTGGGACCCCAAACTTGGCTTTTCTGGCTAGAAGCAGAGCACCTGCTTTGCCCTCGTCTGTAGAGATGAGGATTGGGGCTGGTGGCCTCCACCCCCCTCATCCTCAGCCCCAGCAAGGTGTGGGGGTCACCACATCTGGTGACACCCAGTTTCACCCTGTCCCCGCTGTGCTGTGGCTTCAGCAGCCTGGGCAAGTTGGGAAAGGAAATGGAGAAACTAGGCTCTGTTCCTTCCTCTGCTCCCCTTGGGACCTCTAAGGGAGTTTAATTTTATTTTTGTAAGTACTTCTGTGGCTAGAAACTCCGATCTTGGCTACCCCGGGGAGCTCCTGTGGTGCTTAGACGCCGGCTGGAGCGGAGATGATGCAGGATGTGAGCGAGCGGGGAGTGATGCGGGGGGAGCCAGGGTGTTTAATCTTTAAAAAGACAGTTCCTCCACATGGCAGGTCTTACAGAGGCCTGATGAGCTGGGTTTTCTCTTTTTTTTTTTTTTTTTCTTTTTTTTTTATTTCCTTTTACTTTTTTTTCTTGGTTTTGTTTTATTTTTTTGAGTGCTCATTTAACTTCAGCCGAGTTCTGCTTAAGAAGGAGAAAGCCTCGGGTAGAGCTTTGTCCCTGCCTTTGGGCTCTGCTGCTCACCGCAGCACTGGGCCAGGGACCAGCCAACTGAATTCCTTCTGTTCCTGTCAAATAACCCCAAAATTCCAGAGAGAACACCAAAATAGTGCCATTTGAAAGTAAAACCCCAGGTTTGCTCTGTCTTGTCAGGGTGTTTTGGGTGTTTGTCCCTGTGGGAGCTGTGGGGAGCATGGGGAGATCTGGCTCCCGACAGCATCACTCTGGGACACTTGGAGGGTGCTCAAAGCAGCCAGGCAGCACCCCTGGGTGCTGGTGTGATCTGGAACCCCCCCATCACCCAGATGGCACTGGGCATGTTGGACCCTGCTGCAGGGAGTGGCCCGGCCGGTGGGAAGGAGGCGTGGGGCTGGTGCTGTTTCAGGCACTGCTGCCAACTTTTCTGCTGGCTTTGCTACTCCTCATCCTTGCTGGCTTTGCCCGGACCTGCCCTCAGTGTTTTGCAAGAGGCAAAAATAGAAGCAAAGAGAGGGGCTGCCCTCCTCGTGGCGGGGGTTGCTCCCTGGCACAGAGAGCTGAGCACATCCCTCCATAGGCACCTCGGCAGCACCCTCATCCCACAGGATGGGCACGCAGTTGGGTCCCTGCTGCCTCCCACCTGCCCTGGGGATCTGGTGCTCTCCAACACTGTTTTTTCCCTTTCTTTTTTGCTTTTTTTTGTTCTTTATCCCCCCCCGTTGGGAAGCCAGCCCAGCACACAGCACATTCTTCCTCTCCCTGCAGCCTCTGCCCGGCACTGACCCCACGGGTGGGAGGTGTTTGAAATGAGATGTTTAGCAAATTCACCCGGCGCTCTGCAGCCTCCTTCCTTGTGGTTTGCAACAAATCTTCCATCCCGTGGAGATGTCTCAGTGAGTCCCAGTCACTGTGAGGCTGAAAACCCTGTGGTCCCCCAGGGCCCAGATCCTGGGGGTTTCTGAGCCAGATCCGTGGAAGGGAGGGATGTTCCTCTCTGGATTCCACAAATCTCCGGATTAAATTGCTTCCTGTGCAAATATTCTCAGGGCGGGTCCTTCCTCTGTAATTAACTGGGCCAGGGCCAGATCCTGTCTCATTTACAGCAGAATCGATCCGGCCTCTTTCCCAGTAACTGTGGTTGAATTCTGGGGGCAGTGGAAAACCCCGTGCTGTGCTGGTGAGTCCCACTTCCCAAACCCAGCAAGGGTGCAAACCCTGGAGCAGTGGAGACAGAATTGCTGCTTGGTGGATTTGGTTGGGGTTTTTCTTCACTTCAAAATAGCTAAATAACAACCAGTAAGTCCCTGGAGAGAGCTCTGAGGAACCCAGAACTTTGCTGTTGCCTTTCTCTTGTGTCGTGGCTCAATTCCCAGTTGGAAAATGCTGTTGATCACCATGAAAAGATTAATGGGTTTAAATAAGCAACTGTAGAAATGGTCCCTGGGGTGCTATGGACAGTCAGTCTTGGTCACCCTTGAGGTGTCCCTGGAAGCAGCCTCCTCATCTCCCTCTAAATGAGATGATGGAAACGGAAATTCAGCTCAGCCTACTGGCTTGAGAACATCAACATGTTCAACTCCTTGCAATGACCTTGGAAATGAAGGATCAGGGAGCAAAAAGGGATGGCCCATGTGTGTCCTGCCACAGGTCAGCTCAGCTGCTGCTCCATCGCTCTGCTCTGGGCAGTTTGTATCTTATTTTTATCTTATTTCCACCACCCCCTGGTGTGCTCCAACAGGGCCCCTCAGCCTAATCCTGTAATGTGCCTGGCATCAAAGGGTGCAGGGAGCTTTGAAGAGCCCTAATCCCATTTGCTGCTTGGGTGGTGAAGGGGTGAGTGCCGTGCGAGCTGTGCTGGAGCTGTCAGTGGTCCCTGTGGCACTGCCCGGTGTGGGCTTCCCTTTCCCCAGTGATGTGCCTGCCTCATGGGGGCTTTGGTCAAATGAGATGGGGCTTCCCATGCTTGCAGATGCTGCTGGGTTGGCTTTGGCATCGCTCCTTCTTTCCTCGAGCGCTGGAAAAATGATGTTGCAAAGGAGGGGTTGGTTTGGAGACAACTGGATCTGGAGCTCTGCTGGGAACAGGTCCCAGCCTGGCCGCAGGGCACCTCTGGGCTCAGGGTGCCTGGTGCAGGGCAGCCCTGGGGATGTGTTTTGGGGTGCTGGTGCTTTGGGGAGAGGAGGGGAGCGAGGATGCTGTGCCACTGCCTGGGGTGAGGTGATGGTGCTCCACGGCATGAGCAGGGGGCTGCCAGGGTACTGGCACATATGAGTGTATATCTACATAAGCACAGGGAAACCCTGGGTATGGTCATAGGTGTGCAGCCCAGGTGGATTCTCTGATGTCTGGTATACTGGCATCCTCACCAGTCCTCCCTGCTTTCCATGGAGGCATGGGCGGGGGGGGTTTTCTCCTCTTCCACACCATTTACTCTCATTTAACTTGTGCAACTGGGGAGCTCTGAGGCCTCTCCACCTACATCAATTTCAGCTGAAGATGACAAAATCTGCTTGCATGTTTTAGGGCAGCCCTGGAGTTTGGGGCCGCCCTAGATGGCCAAGTCCTGAACCCGGCGAAGCCGTGACTCGCGGCGGAAGCGTCCGGAGCCGTTTTCTGGTGACCAGATGTTTTTACAGGAAGGGGAAGGGAAATGGGATTTGCATTTGCACTGGTTTCTTTCATAGCGTTTTAATCAAATCCAGTGCATCCCGTAAATGGATGGCGTGCCGAGACAAGCTGGGAAGACTCCTTCCCGTGGTGCCTCCGCCGGGGCTCCTACGTCTTCAGCCGTGGCTGCGGGAGGAGCAGTATTTTTATCTCTGCTCAGCGTGAGACTGCTTTGACTTCCTCTTTTCTTTTTTTTTTCTTCTTCTTTTTTTTCTTTCTTTTTCCCCTTCCTTTCACCTGAAGCTGGTTTCTGAGAACTGCCACCTCCTGAGCAAGCAGGTCCTGTGCTGCTGGGCTCTGATTTTTCAGCTCCGTGAGGTGGGGGATAGCCTGGTGTTGTGATCCCAATCCCGGCTCCTCCTGGAGCTGCTTTGTACCTCCAGGAGCTGTTGAGGCTGCTCAGATGTGGCTTTAAGTGACTCAGCTGAGGATATAAGAGGCGGTGGTGGAGGGGGGAGCTACTGCTGGTTCCTGCCCCCAGGGATGGAGAGGCCACATTTTGGGAAGTCAAATCCAAAGTATGTTTCCTCTGATTAGTGACCTATAATTATGTTTAAAACCTCAATGCGCCAAGTTGGATGCACAGATGCCCTTGTCATCTGTGAGCTCCTTCATTCCTCTATTCCTGCAAAAAAAAAAAAGGATGCAAAATGGTCTTTTCCTCATTCACTGCCTGTGGGCTCTGGCAAATCCCAGAGGGGCTGGAGCCTGGGGGACAATGAGTGCCCCACAAGAAGGGATTTACTGGTGATGGGAAGCATCTCAGTGTCCTGTCACCACCCTGTCCCCGGGGAAAAGCATGTTTGTATCAATCTGGATCCTATTTGGTGTCCTCCATCCTGTGAGCTGGAGCAGGCTGGACCACGTCTGCTCCTGCCCCCGTCCCCGTGGTTCGCCCAGGGGCGACTGGCTCCCGCTGCCAGTCAGTTTCTGTCTTTGTTGTAATAAAAGCATTAAACAATCCCAGGCTGGTTGGGACTGTTGCCTTGATCCTCCAGCCAAGAGTGACCCTGTTGCATCAGCCCTTGGCGGCTGGACAGCACGTGGCTGGAGAGCTGCATCCCAAGGGCTGCATCCCATTCCTGCCATCCCTCCCCTGAGATCTCCAGGGACTGCATCCTGCTCCCTGCCCATCCAGGGCCAGCATCATTCTCCTGGCATCCTTCTCCCAGCATCTTCAAGGGCTGCATCCCATTCCTGCCACCCCTCCCATGGTATCTCCAGGGGCTTCATCCCTCTTCCTGCATCCCCAGGCACCACATCCCTCTCCTGGCATCTTTCTCATGGCATCCCTGGGGACCACGTCATTCTCCTGGCACCCCCCAGGGCAAGCACTGGGAAACTCGCCGTGGGGTAAGAGGCGAAGGGATTTTTGGGTGTGCTGTGATTCCCTGGGGAGAGGTGAAACCTCACCCAAAAGTGCCTGGAGCTGCACCCAAACCCGCCCACAGACTTTCACTGCTGAGCAGGGCGGGCGACGCGTCCCCTCGCTGCCTTGCTTTCAGTGCTGTGCCGCTCGCTGTTCTTCGAAGGCGCCTGGGGCTGGGCAGAGAAAAAAAAAAAAAAGCCTTTTGGCTTTTTGAGATTTGCTGTTCATACTTTTTTTTTTCAGTATTTTTTTTCCCCCTTCTCTTTTTTATTTAATTTTATTTTTTTTGGTGGCACAGGGCGAGGGCGCGCAGGGGGAGGGCGATGAGACAAAAGGTTATTTGTCATTTATTAACCACAACTTTTTCCATCCTTGGTCATGCACGGAAAAAACACTTTGAGCAGCGTAACCGCAGCCCCAGCATTAATTGCTGAAGAGCAGAGTTTCTTATTTTGGAAACTGTGTTGCTGGGATGGAGCTCGCCAGGGCTTGTTGGGTTGGATGGGGAAGGGAGCAGGATGGAGCTCCCAACCTGCTGCTTCCCCGGGTGTTGGGGTAGGTGGGTTTGCAGGAGAGAGGCTTGGAGGGTTTCCTCTTTTTTTTTTTTTTTAACCCCATCCTTTAAAACCCACCCTGGTTGGGGGTTGTTGCCCCAGTGATGTGACCCCTCTGCTTGGAATGGTGATGCTTAGCCTCCTGCCAGCACATGGCTGCTCATGGTTGGGGCTGATGCCCTCTCAGGGATGCTGAGGAGCTGCTCAGGTAGGAAAGCCCTGTGAGCAAGCTGAGAAGTGAGAAAAAAATGCCAATATTAAGAAAACTGCATGGAAAAAAGGACTGGGAAAGCACTTGAGGACCATGTCATTTTCCCCTAGAGCCTCCCACACCTTTGAGGGGCTGTGGGGTGCTGGTGGATGTAGGAAGGTGCTGGGTCCTGCTCATTGATGGCAACTGGTGTGAGATGCCCGGTGGTGGTTTTAGGTGGTTGTCTCTTTTTTTTGTTGTTTTTTTTCTTCTGTTTTTTTCCTTTTTCTTTTTACGGCCCAGGATGTGGTTGTTCCGAGGCTGAGCGCTGCTGCTTTCAAAGGTAAATATTTATGAGAGCCTGTGCAGGCAGCACAGGGTCAGGAAGGATTCTTCCCAGCGATGGAGCCTCGGATTCATCCCAGCTCCAAATGATGCCCTTGATGGGCTTCATGATGTTCAATGCTGTCTTGAGATTATGCTAAAAACAAAGCATTTTGGGCAAGATCTGCTTCTTCACCCAGGCCAGGCAGGGGGGTAGGTCCTGCTTAGGGACTAAAATATCCATTTGGGGGGATCAGATGCTCCCACTTGGGCTCTTAAAGCTCTTTGATTGTCTCGGGTGATGCAAAACCCCCTAGTGATGCAAAGCCTCAGGGCACGGTAAACCCCAGGACATACTGGGTACCATGGGGACCCTATAGGGTGGGTGCTGGACATCCTGCATCCCCCAGCCCCTCTGGGACTGGTCTTTGTGGTGACTCAGCCCCTGGCTGCAGCCGGCTCCTGCTTGCACGCAGACACCTTGTTTACTTTCCGCGCTCGTTATTTATTCCAGGAAATTATTAAAGCAGCCCACGCTGGAAGCAAGTTTGGCTTAAAATAAATAAAAGAAGATGAAGGGGCTGGCGCACGGCGCCTGTTTACAGATCCTGTTTATAGTCCCTGTCTCCCTAAACCCTGCTGTGAACAAGAGCCACTGGGCTAGATGGCTTTGGGGGGCCTTCGTGGTGGGAAAGTTGACTTGTTCGTGGAGCCGATGGCCGTTTGTCAACGGTAGAGGTTGATCAATGCACAAAGAGGGACAAGCAGCCCTGAGGACAGGGTGGGGGGGGGTCCATTTGGATCCCCCACCATGGGTATAGACTTACCCAGTGGTTCTTGGGGTGGTACTCTATAGCACCCCAGGTTTAATAGGAACTAGGGGCTGGGTGGGTTGCTGGGGGTCTGGGCTGTGTTTTCTTGCATCGCCGTTCGCTGGCGCTCGGCAGCCGCTTGGGATGGGAACAGAAGGTACTTTGTGCCCTGGCTGCCCCTGAGCCAGCGCTTCAGGCTGGCACAACGGTGCCTCTTGTCACTGCTGGGCACGGTCCCCTCGGGGATGGCTCTGTCCCCTGCTGCTATGGGCTTTGAGGATGCTTAGAGACGAGATATCTTGGAAACTCTTTTGTCCCTCTCGTGCTGGCATCTCAGCAGCTGGCCAAGGTTTGTAGTGAGCAGTGAGGGGTTTTTGGGGGAGGACAGGATCTAGGGAGGCTTGAGCTTGCACAGTAGCCACAGCAGGGATCACCTCTGGTGTTTTTTTGCTTAACCTCCTACCTCCAGTTCCCCAAGCCCAGAACAACGAACACCATGATGGCTCTCATTGTTGCTGTCAGTAGGTTTCAGAGTGAACAGTCTCCACATGTACAGAGGAGCTGTTCTGTTGGGATCAGCTGTGATGCAAATACCCGAGGAGAAGCATTAGGATTAGCTCTGCTACCAACCCTCTGGAGCACTGGAATTAGCCGCTGGAGGACAGAGGCTGGGATTAGCTGTACCATAGACCTGCGGGGCTGAGCTCCGGGAGGAGCTGTTGGTGCATGTTCCTGGGGATGAGTAGGGTGGTGCAAACATCCAGGGACACGTGCTGAGATTAGCTATGGTGCAAAATCCTCGAGGATGAGACTTGGGTTTAGTGATGGTGAAAACTCCCCAGTGGGATTATCCATCGGGCAAAATCCTGTGGGATGAACGCTGGGATTACCAGTGGAAAATCATCGGTGCAGCAGCCACTGCCTTGCACCCTCCAGCGTGACCCTTGGTACCCCCCCACCCCAGTGCCACCCTGCTGCCCTGTGCCGGAGCAATGGGAGGTGTTTCTCCTCTGCTTTGCCTGGCATTTCCCCGGGACAGGGCTGTGTGGTTCCTGGGAAACTCCACAAAACTCCCCGGGGCTGTGGGTGCGGGATGTGGTTTTATGTTGGCACTGCTGCAGCTCTTGGTAGCCGTCTGTCTGTCTGTCCATCGACCAGCAGCCTGGCCGGGGCTCAGCCGTGCCTGAGGCTGCTGCAGCTCTGGCTCAAGTTGGCTCTGTGCATAAGGGGCACAGGGCGGGCTCTGATTTACAAGAAGGGACAAATCTCACCCCTCTGTCGGGGATTTTGCACGGGGGCTGGCGGTGCTTCCTCGCCTCCCACGGCGTGACTCACCGTGGAAGCGAAAGAGCCGGCGCGGGGAAATCCCCGGCGCGTGGAGGGGCCGGCGGCAGCACCCGCCGCTCTCGAAGGATTTGCCCTCTGCCCTGCACAGTCTTGGCCTGCCAACCCCTGCCGTCATCACCGTGCCACCGCCGTCATCACCGTGCCACCACCGTCATCACTGTGCCACTGCTGTCATGACCGTGCCACCACCATCATTGCTATACCACTGCTGTCATCACTGTGCCACTGCTGTCATCACTGTGCCACTGCTGTCATTGCTCTGCCACCACCCTCATCACTGCCATCACCATGCCACTGCCGTCATCCTCATGCCACCACCGCCTTTACCGGCAGGGAGGTGAGCACTGGGAAAGATGAGTGGCTCTGGCTCACTCTTATGCCAACCTGTGCTGCGAGTGGTGGCAGTGTTTTGAAGACCTGGCAGAAATCAGCTGAGCCCTGAGGGTGCCTGGGGTGGGCAGTGGGTGCCAGCACCCCAGCCTTGGTGGTGCCAGTCAATCCTCAAGGCACGCACAGCTCTCAGGGTGTGGGCACCCAAAACACCCTCATTGGAGAGGTGCAGGGGGACCCGCCGTGCCGTGCCCAGTCAGCCCTCCTGGGTGGTGGTTTCCCCACCTCTGCTGGCATGTGAAAGCAGGAGAGGCACGATGCAAAGGCTGCTGGAGGAAGGATCAGTTCCCAGGGTGCCAGTGGGTGCTCGTCAGCACAGGCAGCTCGCGGGCACTGGCACTGCCAGTGTGGCGTGGGCAGGGGGAGTGAGGAAAGTGGCGGGTACAGGAGCTGTGGGACGAGCTGTCACTGGGGG
>JANHGL010015608.1:0-29327 GCA_024611195.1 Ceyx melanurus | reverse complement strand
AAATAAAGTCAAACTTTAGTTTCCTAAAAAATTGGCAGTATTAATTTATTCTCCATAAAATAGATTTTCCTTCTGGAAAAATAACTGGAGTCTTTCTTAGTAACCTCCTGCAGAAGAGATTTTCCAGTTTTCCTGTAGTTTCTGACACAGGTCCTAGTTTGATTAGAGGCATGAAATGTAGACGTGTAAATATGTTTCAGGTAGATTTATGTGTCACCAAATAGGTTTTCAAATATCAAAATAATATAAATATTGGATCAATGGAAAGAAAAGTTCCATTATGAAATCACCCCACAAGCTTGTACTGTGAAAAAGCTTTCTTCTTCAGGATAGCTGTCAGCCCTGCTGAGATTTTAAATTGGAGTTTGTCTAGTGTAACTCTCACTTTCTATTTAAAAAGCAAAGTCAGAAGCATTAAACTTTTGTCTTGGGTTTTAAAAATACAGGCAAGCTAATATAATTGCTGTACTAATAGAGAGTTATGAGCTCGTAGGCTTTTCAGTTTTTGGCAAAGAAAGGTTCCATCTTTTGATTCATGGATTAAGACGTTTCCTTATATAAATTTGCCATATGCTTTCTCTTCAGAAAAAAACCTTTATCCCTTCCTCTCCCCTGGACAATTTGGCATGGCTCTTTGGTTTGTAACTGCCTGTGCTTCACTCGAGAGCTGGCTGCATATCAGTCACCAGTCACTGCACAGAGTTTCTATGTGAATTATTGGAGTGTGCTTGGCATCTGGAGACGTAAGGGATTGAAAAAGTACATTTCAACTGTCAGACTGTAACTTGAAAGGCTTCCGGAGATACAGAGCCAGGTCTGTGGTCTGACTGAGGCAGTGCCCATGCCAAACTCAACAGAAAAAATCCCTGGGTGACACAAGGTTGTCCCCTGTTGGACCAGTGGCATGTGTGATATGTCTTCCAGCTTCAGCATAGATGTGCTTTAAAGAATTCCAACCCTGTGAGGAAAACAAGGGTTGGATGTTACCAGTGTCAGTGCCATTTACTATAAGCTAAGGAATGATAGGATAAGGACAATATGACTTAGCTTGAGTTGTTATGTTAGGCTTGTGTGAATGCAATTAACTAGCTGGGATGTCTTTGGAGAAAAATGACTTTAAACAAAGAGAAATCTTTGGAAGGTTTCTTCTGTATCAGGAGGAAATGGAGAGGGATTTAGTTTAAGGATGTTTTTCTGAGTCATGTTATTTTCATCATTGGCATTTATTAACACTGAATTGACAGCATCATTATTAATGCTTTATTCATCTTCATCTTTAGCAAAATACTTTGTATGATAGCAGCAAAAAAAAAAAATAAAATCAGAGCATTTTTATTTGTTTTTCTGTGTCCCTCCTTGAAGTCTCTAGAGCCACAGATCAATTGCTGGTGTTTAGTGTCACACTGCCCAAGAGTGTAGGGCCTGTGGGTGGGTCTTCTGTGTCTGGCAGTTGTACAGTGCATAATTTGAGATGACACAAACTCTTGCATCTTCATGGGAATAATATTTTCAGCAGGAAAATGTTTTCTTCAATGTACTGTTACTGGCCCAAACATTTTTTTTTTCATCATTTTGAGTGTATGTTCCACAGTTCCTCTCTGCTCTTTTTTTTTTTTTTTCATGTTTTGATTGTAGCCAGAAGCAAAGGTCAAAAGACATTTTACTATTTCTATATTTCTGTTAAGCTGAATTAATTCGTTGATGATGCAAAGTGACTTGTTAAAAAGCTTATGCTACAGAACTTCAACCACTATAAACTGAAGCTGAGCTGCATCAGTTTAAAGCAAACGGTCCAGAGACATTGTGGTCCAAATAATAAGGTACTGATCTGGAAACCAAGAAAAAGAGTTCTGTTCTCTGGAGCTTCTCTGGGAAGCTTCATGCATTTAGATAAAGTTTTTCATCTTCTATCTCAGGTTTTCTGGATGGGTGGTAGAGTGAAACTAGATTTTAGAACACTTTGTACATTGAATTTTTCAATCACATAGTCTTATTCATTTCACATCTAACAATCAGAGTACAAGTGCTTATTTAATTTACATTACAGAAAGGTTCTGAAATCATAATATCTGGGAATGCTCTGGTATCAGTGAATAGGTTAATTTGTTTATTAGTGACTGTGAGTATTCACTAAAAGGTATCATTCCCCAGTCCATCATTGAACCAGCACTGAGTTTTGCCCATCAAGTTGCCTTTCATTTCTTTCCTACATAGTAAACCAAATCCAGAAAGTTTCTTAGGGTAAGAGTGATTACAATCAGAATTTTCAGGTTAACCTGAAAAAGTTCAGATTAAAAGTTCAGTCTTTTAAATGAGCCCTCAAATGGCTTTTGAATAAGTTTGTCCTAAGTGTATTTTTGATATTTTCTCTAACCAGAGCCTGAAGAACACTGTTCCACTGCAGGCCTGCCATCTTCTGTGTACATGACCACAAGTTCTATTTTATTTTATTTGTTTTTAACTAGTATACTCATTTCTCCCAATCATCTCATCCCAGCATTTCTTGATGCTGCTTTACAGCATGAAAAGGGGAAGAAATGGATAAACATCTCCCTAGAAGACCATTTGACCTTAAGAATATAAATAGAACAAATGGATACTTTACAAATATGAGCAAATCTATCTTAGCAGAGAAAGCATCAGTCCTATAGAGATGGTGTGCCAGCTGCTAGAGTAGGAAACAAGCCTCTGTGAACATGCAGAATATTTTGGGCAACAACTCATAACAGATAAACAGATATTTGAAAATTAATTTGAAAGAAATATTACTAACCTACTTTTTCTAAGCATGTGGCTATTCATGTATTTATCACACCAGTTCTGTGGGACTCAGTGCTCTCCCTGTGTTATAAAGACTCTGGGACATACACACAACCATTTTCAATGACCTATTTTGCATAATTCAGATGCTATGAATATTTTATTTATTATTAACAGCCTTTTTGTTGCAAGCAATATTTTTTAAAGAATGCATTGCATGTTAAAAAAATAATCAGGATTAAGCTTGACTTTCTATTCTGGGGGCATAAATCCAGACAAGTTTCCTTTTAACAGTCATTTCATTCAAGGTTTTGTGAACAGAATTTGGCTTGGTGTCCATTGAAGAAAAATGTAGGAAAATATACATTCCTGTCCCCAAATCCTTAAGAATTGACAGTATGTCACTGAGTACTCTTAATATAAGACAGCACTGAAATATTTTCAGGTTTGTGGCTATGTTCTCAATCTTATTCACTTTTTATATAGACATTGTTCCAAATTGCTGGCACTACATTAAAGTATGTCAAGAAGCATCATAGAAACAGATACAATTTACCATGACCTTGAGGCAATGTGATGTGTATCTTGCATTACATTAGCTACCAAAAGATGTCCCTTATACAGTGTAGTAGCCATTTCAGCTAGAGCAAGAACATGGGTTGTTGGATATACTGTGCAGAATTGGAAGATGTATGCAGATAATCTCTCCAGACCTATAGCCTCATCATTTCTATCTTTTTCAAGAGAATAGGAATAAGCTATACGACAAAAAAAAAAATAAAAAATTCAATTGGCTTTGCTCCATGTGCAAGGTGTTGTCCTTTGCTGAACTCAGGAATAACTCATCTGTGAGGGTGACCGAGCAGGGGAACAGGTTACGGGTGAACAGAGGGGTTGTCGAGTCTCCATCCTTAGAGACATTGAAAAGCCATTTGGATGTGATCCTGGGCAACTGGCTGTGAGCAGCCTTGTTTAAGCAGGGGGGCTGGACCACATGACCTCCAGAGGTCCTTTCCATCATCAACCATTCTTTGACTCTGTGATACCCATTGTTACAGCAATGCGCTGGTGCACGTGTGTGAGAAAACCCAGCTCTGCCCATCCTCCTGTCCCCACTGCCCATCCTGATGGCCTTGCCAGACATGTAGTGAGGTAATTATGACCTTTGAATTCCCAAATCTTGCTTCTCTACTATGCCACAGAGCTGAGCCCTGAAAAGGAGACATGTCACCATGCTTGCTTTGAGCACAAGCCAATTGGGCAGCTGCTCCCATGGATTGAGGGCTTGACTCTCCTGGCTGTCCTGGCTTTGTGCAAATCGACCTTCAGCAACTCACTTTAACCTTCTGTTTTTCCCCCCTCCCCTTCCCATGCTCCGTACCACTGTAATTGTGTAAGCTGCTTGGGCCAGCTTTTGTTCTCTCTCTCTGAGTCTGGTTTCCAGCCCAGACGTCAGCAGGGGTTGCCCCATGCTGCTGCAATATAAATGACTAATGATGATGATAAAAGGTGTGGGAGTTAGTTGCCTGGAGTGTTATCCTACTTTGATAACTTTGTTTTAGAAACCACCTCTCCTTCAAATTAGCTGTTCTTTGATCTTATTAGGTCTCATATTTTAAAAGTGGCCAGGGATTTTCAGCTGCCTGTTTTCCAGTGCTCATTAGAGTGACTTTGAAAGAGGTTTTGAACATTTTTTTCTCTTTGGATGGGGTTGCTGTGATGGTGCCAGTAGCCTTCAGCGTGGGTTGCAAGTTATTGGCACCTTTAAGAGTCAGCTGCAGCCGTGTCCTAAAAGAGGCATTCGATAGGGGAGTGCTCTATTTTTAACTTTGGGCTGATATAGGTAATAATTACACACAAAACAGTATGTGAAAAGAACATTATCAAGGTTGCACAGCTCAGCACTTGGAGCTAAGAAATGCTGCAAGTAAAATTGTCTCTACTCCATTAATTTGCCACCTTGCACAGGTGCATCAGTCACAGACTATTTTTGCCCAGGATCTGAGTCTCGCTCGGTGTGCATAATAGATGACACAGTTTGTGAATTCAATACTTGATTTTCTTTTCACTGTTCAATGCATAGCTCAGAGTCTGCTGTGAAGGCAAAATTATTTCCTGCTGGGGCATTCCAGGGTGTTCCATCATGCAGGTCCTTGCCACGTGCAAACACCAACTTATTTCCATTTACAGCACCTTAATAGGGATTCTGGGTATCATTACTCCCCAGTACAGCTGGTAGCCTAAGGCAAAAAAAAAGAAGATTACAAATATCCATAACTATGGGTATGCAATGTAATTTTTTGAGAATATGTGGCAGCACATACTGCAGCTCCCATTGCCTTCTGCTGCAATGGCCAGTACTCACCAATTCCAGATATTCAAGAAATTACATAACAGGGAAGCAACTTTGCAAAGCATGGTGTGAATGGGTTGTCCCCTTCCTCTGGGCAGCATCTCACACCTGAAGATAAAAAGTTGCTGCTCCTGTTCTCAGACTGTTCTGCCACCTTCTAAATCCTAAAAAAAAAAAATAATCAAAACATCCTACAATCAAACTCTTTTTAATCTCCTTTTCTATGGCAAATGCACCATGCTCTGATTGAAGGTGGAAGGTGGTGGACAGACTAATGCTTAACTAAAGCTTACCTGATAACACATGAACAGAAGGAGGCTGAATTAATCCTTGATAATGTGGCATTTTTGGCTGGTCCTTGCAAATTATTAGAAAAAAAACCCAACCAACCAACAAATTTATTTAATAAAAGCAAACTGAAAACTCTTTGCTATTCAAATTTTCATATTGACAGTCATCAATAAAGTTTCAACCTACTGAAGTCCTGTAAAGATGCTTTCAGCTAAGAAAGTAATGAAGTAGGAAAAAAAATGCAAGAAAGGTAATTTCTTTTACAGAACTGATCACTTGAAAGTAATTGTATGCATAAGATCTTCTTCAGCATTTACATCAAGAGATCTCAGGATCAAAAAAATTGAGAATGCAAACCTTGTGTGAAGATACCTAAGTATTTCACAGAAAAGGTTACCAAGTTTTTATACAGATAAAACAATAATTTTGTTTCCAAACATCATTTATATAAACAGAAAAACTGGGTGATTTTTTTTTTCCCCAGGAAATATTTTCCCTGAGACAAATATCTGGCACTTCTAATTTCAGACCAGTTTTTAAGAAAAAGTTATAAAAATAACCCCAAAACTTTTCCTAAATCAGAATGTGTCAGTTGGCCAAAATTATTTGAAGTGGCCTTTAATGTAGCTGTAATTAATTTTTGGAATAAAGATACAGTTGAAGTACAAGTGGAGATTTTAGACTTTCTAGACTGTTGTGCACACAAATTAACAGCTCTTTTCTAGAGAAGCTCTGGTGTTATAACCCTCAAGCTTCTGGATGCTCTACTGGTGCATGTTTATTCTGTAAGGAGAGGTCACATCTGAGGTAAAAGCAGTTTGATCCATCACAACTATCTTCTGGACTTGCTTGAATTTAGAGATATTATACACCCAAAAAAAACCCAAACCACAAAACACGTTGGTGTCACTTTGCAATCTCTTAATATTTTTTAAATGTCTTCTGAAGCAGCTCTGTTTCCATCCAACATGCAGTGGTGAGGCAGATCTTCAAATTGCTTATGACAGAGGTTACGTGCCTCCTGGCAGATAATGGAGACCTGTCTTTCTCTGAGACTTGGGTATTGTATTTTTTCCTTTTACAGGGCTTCAACATAGTTTTGCTCCTAAAGAGAACCCCGGAGATGTCCTTGAAATAGAAATCGAGGTGCTGAGATCTTAAATGATGGAAAGAAATCCTTAACATCTGGTCTTTTCATACAGCTATTTCAGCTAAAGCTACTTTTATCTGAGGAGAAAAAAAAAAAAAAGGAATTTTAAGGCTTTTAATAGTTTGGGTTTGTTTTTTTGTTTGATTTGAATACAGTAAGCACTCAGGTGGTTATTTTATTCAAAATCCACTCCACTGTGGATAGCTCTTTCTGATGGGAAAGCAGCAGTGGGGACACACAAAAAGCCTCTTTAGGAATGATTTAGTTTCTCTTCTTCTCCACTGCAGCTTCTGGGGTAGGAGCCTGAGCAGGACAGGGCTCAGCAGACACTATATGAAGAGGAAACCAGAGATCTATTCCCTGTTGTTGTGTCCACAAAATGCAACTTTTCTCTTCCAATTCTGCTTGTTGTAACAGAGCAGTAAACTGTCTGAAAATAGAGCACACATAGTATTTTTTATTAGAGCCTGTGCATTTGCACACATTGCAGAGGGATTAATATGAACAAAGTGAACATAGACCCTGTCGTTCTTCCTCTCTTCTGGCTGACAGAGGGTATCAGGAGTTAACCTCAGGAAGGCTGGGTGGGAGGAAATAGTCTTTTAACTCAAAAAGTCTGCAAAGAAATACTGTTTATTTAAAAGGAGGAAAATTGCATGTTTGTACTGCAGTACCAACTGAGAATCTAACACTTCTGCTTCTGAATACCAACACCAAGCAACAAAGCACAGTGCTGTGTATCAGGAAAATGGATTGTGAACACAAAAAAAAAGGACAGTCTAAACTAATCATAATTACACTGAGATTTCACCACTGGACCCAGCCAAGAAATTAATCATCCCTGGATTTGTGAAATTGGGGACTTTATATCGTAAATGCTTCCAGTTGTGTTTAAAATAGACCAATCACAATAAATCAATAACAATTCATTCTTCATAGTACATCTTATATCAAAGGGGAGAGGGAATTGGGTTAAAGGGTGACTTACTGTCATTTCAGTGAGGTTTGCTTCCTTCACAAACTAGGACTCGTGAAACCTTATGGATCCTGGCATGGTAGAGAAGGTGCTAGAGCTGGAGGAGCCAAAGGCTGTTTGTGAGTCTATGGATAGCATTGTCTGCACAGCAGCAGGTAAAGGAGAGTCTGTATTAATAGCCTGGTATTTAAACATCATTATCCTGCCACAGATAATAGCTTTGTTTCTAACACAAGGATACTTGTATTAAAAAGATTTGATCACAGTTTAACAGAGCTGAGGCATCCTGAGCGATTCAGGGTTGTGTATGAGACATAAATGAGGAGAAGGTGGTAAAACTGGCTGCAAACCCTTTACCTCTGAGTTCTCAGCTACCTGGGGGACTAAATAAGCTGCCAGAACAACCTGGATCACACCCACGTTGAGAAGCAGGATGAACCCTGTAATGCATTATTTATTTGAATTCTGCCCTCTCTGAATAACCTCTCTGCTGCTGAGTGCTTCCCTCTGTTCTAAAGGAGCCCTCACATTGCTGAGACCTTTGGAAATGTCCTGGCTGTAGTGCTATAAATAGTGTGTGTCTCCTACTGACTAAAACCTGGCAGCATAGTAACAGCCTGCTGTAGGTTTATTTTCCTGCTTGAGGACTACCTAAGTGCTGGTGTCCTCTCTCCACAGAGACACCTCTTTGCTTTAGGCACTGGTCTCTGCTCACTGCTGGGGATTGTTATTGAACCTGGTTCACATTCTTGCTCTTTCTGATTTTTTTTTTTTCTCTAATGAAAGACCTTTCCCTGGGAACTTTTCCTTGTCTTCCCTCTCCCTTATGGCAACTGCTTAATTCATCTGCTATTCACATATACTACACATGGCCTGTGCAAGCTGCTGTGTCTGTCTGAGTGAGCTCCTAGAGAAGCTTCTTATGGCCCCAGAGCTTCTCCTGGCCTTATCTTGCATTTACATGGTGCCTTTCAGCTCCCTGAAATCCAGCTCTAAAAATAAATGGAAATCAGGGTCCCTGCACCTGCCAATGCTTCTCTAAGCAGGCTCTTGACTGACAGCTGACAGCGTATTGTGTTGGTGGAGTTTAGGAGAGGACTTACCCAGTCCTCTCAAGTGGATACAAAGTCATCACAGAAGTGAAAATATTCCAGTGTAATCTTTAGAAAAATTACTGCTAATGAGCAAAAAACTGTGTCCTGTTTCTCTTCCTCCCACAGATCACTAGCACCCACCTACCTGATCAGCATCTTGCCTGGGGGCTGTTCAGGTCTTGAGCTGAGCACCCAACTTTCCCATGTCTGCCCTTGGAGGAAAATGAGGTTAAAAGAGCTTGTTGGGAGGAAAGGAACAGAACTCCACTAGGCTAGGATGTTCAAGTTGGGTTAAATCCTTGAGGAACCTCTCCTCCCTGCTTGGTATTTCGAGCACTTCTTTGTGAGATAAGGGAAGGTGTCAGCTCCAGCAGCACCTGAACTCACACTCTGCTTTGTATGATTTCTGTGCCCTCTTCAGTTGCTAATCAAAACAAGTTTCCACTGTGTGTTTCTTATCCCCATAGGGTGGAACCATCCTCAGAAAATTAAAGCTCTCTTATCTCTTAATGTGTCATCACAACTAATAGCCTGGGGACTGTAAACAAGTTTAAATATCAAACCAATTTGGCTGGTGATTGTCTGCGATTATGGATTAAGAATACCAAATTTGTGCTCACTGGTATTCAAGCTAGATGGAATGCAAGGAGACAGATCCCCAGCTGATGCAAACAGAGGTGGCCTAGCCAAACTCAGAGGAGGAAGGCTTCTTTGTACCAGCTGAGCATCTGACCCAAAGAGATCTTCAGAAGTTTTCATTCGTGTTTTCAAAGTGCCAGATAATACCTGACAGCGTGTGGCTGTTCAGGAGGAGTGCTCAGGGCTCTGGCAGAGCCCAAGCCATCCTCTCCTCTTTTGACTTCCCAGGAGCTCTGCTTATGCTGGTTCTGCTCACCACCTGCAGCCTCCTTGGGGAGCTCATAGATAATGACTTAGAGAAGATATGATGTAAGATTACAAAACTTTTTCAAGCACAGGTCGAGGTGCCAGCATATTCAAGAACTGACAGATATGTCAAGGCAGGTACTTTGTGAGGGATGTGCTTTGTGTTTTCCATGTGGCAAACATAATGCAGTAAATTCACAAACATGTGCTTGCTGCTGCCTTTTCCAAAGCCTTGCCACCAAGGAATCACCAGGTTCAGTCACTGCTCGTGCTGAGGGTGAAGAGACAAGCTAGAAATACTTTGCCTGGTTCACTGGAATGTTTGGAATGACAGTGATGTGCTTTAGGTCCTGTAGATTTGGGGAGATGTATTTTATAGCACTGTTAGATATGAAATTTTTCATGTTAGTGTCTCCTTTTGGAAGTATGTGTGGGGCCTTCTGTTATGGATTATTTTCTGACAGAGGTTGGACAGTTCTTCAGAGAATCCCACAGATGAGAAACTGAGGCACAGACTAAGGAAATTTCTTGTAGATATTCAAGAAGTCAGCAGTGGTGCAAGGAGACAAATAGTGCAAGGAGTGTCCTAGACACTGAAATGTCTTTTTCTCCCCTATGCCATGCAGAATACATTTAATATCTGTTTTTTTTCATGGATAGTTTATCAGAATACATACATTTTCAAAAGGCTGTTGTTAGGTTGGGTTAATGATGAAGCTTACAAAATAAAGTAGGAAATTCATTAATTTTGATATGGCAGGAAAGTTCTTTCCTAATGAAGTAGTAATTAAATAAGGATAGTTATTAAAGGAGTGGTAAATCTGGTGCTCTCCATCCTTCCTTTCTCAGCAGTTCTAGCAGCAGTTCTGGGTAAGGAAAAGGAGTGTTTCTGACAAGCATGAAATCTCACCAGAAAAATATAAAAGGAGCAATATGTCTTGAGGATCCTAAAAATATGAATCAATGTCAAATACATTATGCCAATTTCCAGAAGAGGATAATAATGGCTGAAAAAAGGTACCCAGAAAACCAGAAGACTTTTAAAAAGATTCTTAATTAGTGTAATTATACTAAAACTGACAGCAAATGTTTTCCCAGTAGCAAAAAAAACACCCACAAACCCCAGCCAGCCAAAATACTGCTCCGAGCATGAGGTCTTTGAAGGTTAAAGGCTTGAGTCTGACATTAGGATAGTGCTCCTCTCCTCCCAAGGTCAGTCCTTAAATATTGAGAAGTCATTTTGATGCTCCTTTGTGGTCTCCTCACAGTTCAAAGTCAACGCTTATCTTGATTTCAACAGTGCTATATTTGGCAAAGTATTAATATAATTGTATTTGGTCCCTGTCCTGTTTGAATGTTAAATGCCTCTTAAGACCCAAGCTCTTTCTCTCCCATAGTTTAGTTGATGGATAAAATAACAAGCAACGTGGACCCTCTGAAGTAATCCCTCCAGGGAAACCACTGGTGCCAGAGCTACACATTCTTTTTCAGGGTTTTGCCTCACACTGAAATGTACCTTATTATTTTTATATCACACAGAGAGCTCCTGGAGCACATCTTTGGGTGTAGCTTTATCCAAATAGGATGCAGTTCATGTGTCATAGCATGAGCCCAATGCAGCAGATTGGAGCAACAGAGATCATCTCCTGTCCATCAGCCCGTGTATAAACTACAAACTGCTTTTTCCTCTGTGTTGTTCCTTCATGTTCATCATGTCCTGGTTGCCAGCTTCTCCATAAACGTTCCCCTGCATCACATTGAGGTTGTTCTTCCTCAGTTAAGGCTCCTCAGCAGGACAGAAATAATCTGTCAGCCTGGAGTCATGTTGGTGATGTTTGGATTTGAAACCACTCAATATCTCTTTGCTAATAATTAGAATTTGCAAAGGGGAGAAAAGTGTACAGCCTCAGAGCAGAAATCATGCAGCCCAGGGGTCTCAGTAACCAGTAATGGTTTTATTTGGCATTAATAAGGATGTGGTGGTACTTACCCAGAATATTTTCTTAGCTTCCAGAGAAATCACAGCTCAAAGATTTCCTAAGGCAGAGACTTTGTCTTTATATCTAATAGCTGCTGTTAAGTTTGTTCTTTTGTTATTGTGTGAATCATTTAGCTACTTGTTAGTTTTATGTGAATTTTAGGCACTAGCATCCAGTGGGAAAGAGTTTTGACACTAACTTCATGCTGCACAGGTTGGGTTTATAAAGATTATAAGATGCTTTGGGTATGACAGTATTTCAGTGGAAAGCAGAGTGCTGGATCAAGAGCACTCAGCTCTTGTGGGAACCAGCCAGCAAGGACTTCACCCTCCCCTCAAATACTTGTGTTCCAGGCCTGGGTTACAATCTTTTTTTGTCAGTTTGCATCTGTAATCCCTCTTGATTTTTCTGATAAATGCAAACATTTGGGAAAACCTCCCAGCCACTGAAGGGAAAATGAACATGATATCCAAATGACTCACTGCTTTGTGGGTGAGGCAATGGCTGTGTGCCATAGCTTGTGGGATGTGATTTGTGGTCTGATGTCACATGGAGTGGATGTGCTTTGGTTGTGAGGTGAAGGCAAATGGCTTTGCTAGGAATTCTCCTGTGACTTCCCAGAGCCAATTTGCATGTTAAGATACCACTGACTACAGAGTGGCAATTATTAATATAGGGAGGGCACTTGCCAGATGTAACCAAGCCCTCCTCTAGACACCAGCTGGGGCCAGCTATGACAAAGCTGCTGCTAGAAGAGGTAGGTCCTGCAGGAGAAGTTGTAACTGTGGCTGGAGGAACTTAGGGGACAAGGTTGTTTCTGAGGGCTGGAAGGGAATTTTGAGGAGGGCAGCAGGAGCCAGAATCCTTGGGAGGTACCTGGTGCCTCTGAAGCTTTGCTCTCCTGGGGCAGGTCACCTGAAGACCTGCTGGATGAGCATGTTCTGATGGCTGATGAAGTATCCCTTGGCCTGGTGCCCCCTGCTCCAGCTTACCCTCAGGTTACAGACTCCCTTGCACTTGTTTGCTTCTGAATCACTTGGTGACACCAAGGTAAAAATGCAAATGCTAATGCAAACATAAGTCTAAAGGCTTAGTGGCACCTCCACAGTCCCCTGCTCGTGCTTAATCACTTGTAACTGCTGGGGTGCAACCATAGTGACCTTCCTTGGAAGCTGCCAGCAGTTGATTGCTGTCCTATGTATGAACAACTTGCAGGTTGTTCTGCCTGGATTCTCTGTTTTTTTCTCTCAATCTAGATTCTCTGTTTTTCCTGTCAGTCTTTCCATCACCTCTCCCACTCCTTTCCATTCTTTTGGTACTCTGGTCTCTGCTCTGTGGCTGTGCAGCCCAGGAGCTTGGTGGGGCTGCAGGTCAGGGCTCCCCTCTGCTGGTACATGCTGGGGGGGATGCATGCCCACATGGTTGGTCCCAGTCCTTGGGGAGCCCTCACCATCCTGAACATCCACACTGCATGGGATCTAGTGGGTTTTCTCCATGGTTTAGCAGAGGGAGGAATGAATTAAGTGCCTGTACCTGCTTTCTCCTCAAACCAACCCCCTCCTACAGGCTGGAGCTGTTGGGAAGCATTTTCTTGCTGTTTCCTCTCACTGCTTCCTACCATATCGTGAGATGTGGTTTACAGCTTGGGAGACAGCAGTGGAGCATCACTTGAAAACAGCTGTTGGCAGATCAGTTAGCTTTGGGAAACAAGCCAAACTCAGTTTTCTGTGGCACTCTGGTTTGCCCATGAGATTAGAATTTGCAGCCTTAAATAAGCATAGATAAATATAATTTATCTGTTTCTAATTTAAACAATCAAATGCTTATCCAGGTCTCAGTGCCTGTACTGAAGACCAAGGGAGCTTCTTTGTGGCTCCAGCAGTGCTGGGAGTCAGGGCTGGTGTCACATTTGAAGAATCTTCTCTTTTTTAAGCAGTTCAGATGCTGGGGCTGCTGCTTAGGAAATGGCTGTATTCTCCCTGCAGGCAGATCGATACATTTCAGCTCACTGCACTGCAAGTAACTTTTCATTGTACATTAAGAATGAGGAAAATAAAAGCTAAGATGGATGTTATTTTGGTCTTGCTTTTATTTTGAATAATTTATTAGGAAGTCACTGCTGCCTTCATTCTCATAAGGAGACAAAATGCCTTTGTCTTGGGTGATTTTTCCTATTAAAAAAATCTGAAATCTTACCAGTCTTATTCCCCCCACCTCACCTATTAAAAAATTCACCTCTCAGTACTGAAATATAAATCTAGGGTCTCTGCAACTTGACAAGATGGTCTCCTGCAGTCCTAGTGCAAGCAAAATCCCCACTGATGCTGGTGGAGTCACCCCTCAGTGGTGCATTTCTAACCAGTTTTAGAACACTGCAGATGAGTTATTTGTGTTACTAATGATTACTGGCACAAAAGTAATGAGTGGTATGAAGAGTTAGTGATCTACAGTCTAGCTGAACTATAATTTTAATTATGCATTTACTAAATAACTAGTGAAACTATGAATCCTTTTAAAGTGAGTTCTTAATATAATACATTATGGGACAAAAATTCTGCAATTAGCTCCACTATTCCTATGATCTTGGAACTTCAAATTAACATATTTTGATGCTTGTTTGTTGTTTTTTTTTTCCTGAATCTAGGTTATCCTGAAGGGGAGGATAAAGAAACTGGCCACCAAGATGGTAATCACTAGTGGAAATGAAGAAGATAAAGGCAATCAAGAAAAGGAAAGCAAAGAAGAAACCATTTTGGCAATGCTTGGAATTATTGGGACAATTCTTAACCTGATTGTGATCATTTTTGTGTATATTTACACAACGTTGTAAACTAGGAGGCATGCAAATAGACCAGATATATGGCCATTAAGAGTGACGACAAACATTGCTGACTATTGACAAGTTGTTTAATCAGAATTGACTGTGTATTATATTAACACATCATAAAAGCACTGCCTGCAGGCAGCGAAGGCTGAAGCACAATTAATTGAACAAGACTTTTTCACACAGTAACAAGCTTAAAACTCTTCTGTCCTGCCCTCTTCAGTTTGCTTTTTGGTTTGTGGGAAAATGACTGCAATTATGTAAGTTTTAGCTTTGGAAGAAATCCACCAGGGAGATGTTGTTTTAACACAATTAAAAAAAAAAAAAAAAGGAAAAAAAAAAAAAGAAAAAAAAAGGAAAAAAACCCACTGTACACTATATACAATTAGAAATGCATACTGTATACCTGCAGAGATTGAACTCAAAGATAGCTTCTTAGCACACATAACGTGTCTGTTAGGTCAAATGACTAAATGACTTTTTTCTCCTGGTTTTTGCTTTTACTTACATTGAATGTGACAAGCTTTTTATTTAGAATGAACATATGGTGCAACTATGAAAAAAATAACTCCATTGAGCAAGGTCTGCCTAAACCTGATCAAATACTGGGAGAACTATATCCCATGGTTCTTTTTCCTTTCTCATTTGCTTAACGTCTGTGTCGGTTCATATCAATGTTTATAAATATATATTTTTAATAAATGTGCTATATTTTTAGCATGAACCAAATATTTGGAGACAGTTGTATTCATGCAGCTAAATTTTGTTCGATGAAGTGCCCTTTTTGACAATGGATGTTGGTTTTCTCAGCAATTATACAGCAGTCTTGTTTGCAGCCCTCTCACTGTGGTCTGAAGCAAGCTTACATCATGCTCATATGCATGACTTGAAGTTGGAATGTCAGCTGAAAAGCGTTGCTGCTTAACACGGGAAATAGCAAAAGATTGTAAGGTGACCTTTGGAGACTGGTTGCAGAAAGAAGGCTCTATTTATAGTGGATTTAAAAGGAAAAAAAAAACCAAAACCAACACAGCCCAATAAAGGAATATTGAGGCATTTCACAAAATATTACTCTCTGAGTATGTAGATTGAAAGAAGTGAGCAGAGGTTTGTGCAGTTGAAAAGAGAAATTTAGAGGCTGTAGTGAGATACTTAAGTGAAATCCAGAGTATAAATCCAGAGTATCATTTAAATGTGAGGATCATTAATGCTTTATGCTTCTCTGATGTGCTTTAACTGTGGTTGGTGCAGTGAAATTCTCTGACTTGTGTTTTTGACAGGAATGTACAGTGATGATGATAACCATTTTTCCTCAGAGTTCAATGCCTATAAATATATGAAGCATTAAACGTAATAGACCTCAATTCTGCCTCAAGCTGCCTAAGTACGTTGCCCATTAGCTCTGACATATTCTCTTAAAAAATAGGTCAATTAATTGTTTACTGAATTGTGGTTTGGATTGCGTCCTCAGATGCACAAGGGGGATTGCTACTCAAGTCATCTGGAGCTGTAAAAAGTTTGATCCTAGAGTCTCATTGATTTAACTGATCAGTCCTGTCCCTCTGGAATTGGTAATAAGCTTCTCTGTGGTTTTCAGGGGCTAGGACTGGTATAAAAAAAGCCCAACTAATTTCATTTCAGGATATAAAAGCAAGCCTGGAAAACCTTGAGGGGCACCTCTCATAAACAGAGGTATTTAGTCTCTAGTGGTATCACATATTCAATAACAAAACCATTAGGAGAAGGGAAAAGGTTAGTAAATAAATTAAAATTAAATCCAATATAAAGAGTCAAGAAAAAAAGAGCAAAAATAATCTCATGTTAATGAAAACAGGACAGGGTGAGAGATGTGAGAAAATGGCACAGAAAGAGGATGCTGAGCACACCAGTGTGGCCGAGGAAAACATTTGTGTATGGATGGTGCTGGCTGAGCTGCAGGTGAGAAATAGTAACACAGTTTACTGGAGATGAGTGAGGCCAATCTTGGGTTTTAATTTCTAGCTATTTGTGGTTAATGCCAAGACATTAGGAAACTCTGTGAAAAATATATTTGCCTTTACAACCTTTTTCTTGTGGTTAAACTACTGCATGTGGCAATGGTATTGGAGCTCATGGGTCACCTGGCTAACTCCAAACTGCCCCACGTACTGGCAGGATCTTTTCTGAGCATATTTCTCTTCTTCTCCAGTGAACACTGAAGCAATCTGCCTGAGCCTTGTGCCCATCTTCTAGAGGGGAAGCCTGGGAAAGGGCTGTGCCCGGGTCAAGAGATGAGCTCTGATGCCTGGTATTTCTTTCGTTGGCACAAAGTTGCTTTATGAATGAATTTTCATTAAGTACTTCTATAGATATTATAAATTAAAGCTCTGCCTTGTAAATCAGCATACAACTCCTCCATCCCACTAAAGCAGCAACTCTGCTGCTCATCACAGTTGCTCTCCTTCAGATGTGGGCCAGAATATTCACCAAGATGGGCACTGCAAATAGCCCAGACGTGCTTAAGCTGAACTGATGGATCAAAAAGCCTAAGGACTCTCCATTCCCTCTGCCCTTCCCAACAGAACCCCATTAGGAGAAGTTTCCAGCTGTGAGTTGCTGTACTTTGCCTGTCTCAGCATAGGCAGCATGTCCAGGTTCCTGCTGCCCTGCACTGTCAGCAGCCATGTGCTGTGTGCTTTGCCACAGGGCTTTTACTGCACCCTAAATTGGAGGAAAGGTTTATCCCATTCCATAAAAAGTTTAACACTTAATATTTTAATTTTACGGGCTTCTGTTCGCAGATACTTCTAGAGATATCCTGGGGCAAGTACTTCTTAAGTAGATTCATTAAGTATTCATTTAAATAAAAATGAAGGGTTTCCTTGGAGGACAATTTCTTTACTTTTTATTTGGTATTCATGAACACTGATACAGGAAAAGTATATTTTCAGGAATGACTGAGGAAGGGAAATGTTTTGTACAAAGGTCTGAAAATATGGCTACTTAGGCAGTCACACACAGGCCTGTTTTGGGCTGAATGCCAGCTAGAGCCAAATTACCCTCTTGCTTCTTTATGTGAACAATTTTCAGCATGCACCTATAAGAAATATTCAGCTAGGTAACATATATATCATGGATACCTTATAGCCAGTAACTGCAATATAAATAGTTGATTACAACTTGTTATTACAGGTGCTGAATGGTAAATCTGCTTTGGCAAGGAAAAAGCTGGTAGTTTCCTTTATGGCTTCACTTGTAGGTAATGTAAATATTTTCCAATTTATTTTTTTTTTAAGTACAATATTACTCCATTAGTGACAGGAACTTTCATATTTGAGTAGAAGGTAATTAATATCCAACATCTTAATAAGATATGAAAACATCACCTTTTGCTTCTGTGAACTAAGAATACCATTGTGTCTTTAAATTGTTCTATGTAGTTTGTGTTATGGCACTGAAAAATATTTTCCTGAGTTGACAGGAAGGTGACATTCTCCCTGCTGCTGTCTGATATGTTGTCTTGTAGGTGAGTAGAAGTTTCAAGAAAGAAGATAAAAATATTTACATCATATTATGCAAACAACAAAATGTGGAGAAAGAAGAAAAGCAGGATACCACTCTTATCTCTGGCTCCTATAACTGTTGCTGAAAATTAATCATCTCAGGAATCATGTCTTCATACAGGGATTTATCTTCTTCTTTACTGGCTGACAGGGCAGTCTTTTCAGTTCTGTAGCTTTTTCTCCCTCTGCTTTCACCTCTGCAACCATGTGTGGCTCATCACACCCTAACAGTTTTCACATGTATCCAGCCTGGGAGCCTGTGGAACCTGCTGGTTTGGTTTATTGTGGTGTAAAAGTGGGGCAGAGTTTTACCATTTTAAACATAGTCAGTAGTAATCTTCATGTTATAGTCTGATAATCTAGGGGCTATTTTGTTTGCTGAAATCCCAGACCCACCCCTGTCCTGGCCCACAGGTAAAAATTGGATTCAGTAGACATCCAAATACAAAAAAAACCCAAACCCAAACTACTTCAGTTACATTCTGATAAAAGTTTAGTATGAATCATTGCCTAAGTACAACTGTCATATATTTCCATTTAATCTATATTCTGGAGCTCACCTCCAATGCCCCAAGGTCTCATCCAGGTCAGGAGGTCTTATTGTTTCTGAGTGAAAATTGACATTTCAGAATGTATTGTGGCATAAGCAGAGAACCTGGCCCAGTGAGACGAATGGAGATAAAAAAGTAACTCAATTAAAATTCCAGGGAGGCACTGATACAGAATTCACTAATGAAATAGTTTGAGTTTAACTCGAGTACTTTGTTTCTGGCTAGCCAGGATTTTGGAGCAAAAACTATTGTTCCTTAGAAAGTTTCTGGAAGAAATATGACTAACTGAAAGAAATAACATAATTGAAAATGTTTCAGCAACAATTTCCAGCAGCAACCTTCCAAATAAAACACCAACCAGGCCTCCAATTTACTATGGCTTGCTTCCCAAGAGTGCTTTTTGGCAGCCCAGGAGCATGCTGCACATCTCTGTAAACACCTTTTCTTTCCTGAGAGCCTTTGTCTTTGAATCAGAATGGACAGATTTACGAAGATTTACACATGTAAGGAATAGTATATTATGCATTCTACAATAACAACAACAAAATTAATGCTGTTCACCTTTATTTCCAACAGCCAGCCTGTAGAAACTGGGCTGCTTCTGTGCCTGGTTGTGCAATTTGGAGGCTCTTCCCAATGGGTCTTATAAATTCAATGTAACTTTCCTTCCCCACCACTGATTCAAGAGAAACAAAACCTGGTCAGTGTGGAAACCTCCCCACGAGGCTGAAATCCCCCATCTATCCCTCCACACCAATCTATATATGAACCACCTGGTATCCAATAAGACTCTCCTTGTCTTAAGCATTAGGTTTGCTTGTTTGCATTTCACCTGAGGGCTCTGATGGTCAAAGGCAATTTGTAGGGCCAAAAACACCTGTTTCCAATGATAGAGCTTTACATGATGTAGTCATTACTTAGAAAGGTGCCTGTTGATCCTGAAACATGCCTGGGTAGTGCCATGTGCATAACAAACAGTCCTCCATGTGTAGTCTCTCACTAAGTGAAATTATGAACTGAAATGTATGGACTGAGTGTCCATAAATGCAAGGGGGTTAGGTTTGAGCTGTAACTGGCCCCTTTAGCAAGGTTTTGCTAAATCAAATCAAGCCTGGATCCCAAGTGCAAGCTCTGTTGTGTGAAAGGGAACCAGTGACTTGGCAGTGCTGGGTTAACTGTTGGACTTGATCTTAAAGGTCTCTTCCAACCAAAATGATTCTATGATTCTGACATCCTCCCTTGCTCATAGAAGGTGCTTATCTACATTGACAGCACTGGGATTCCTTCTTCTGCAACCAGTACAAATTCTGCTTAATATGATCCATGCACCTCTCCTGACCTGCTTCTTGGCAGCTGAATATCTTCCTTCCACCTGGGTGGAGAAATCAGCTTTGGGCTTCCCTAGAACTGGGAGAAAAGTCCCTCCAGCAAGGCAGAGAGAACAGCAGGAGCATCTGTTTCTTGCTGACAACAACCAGGTCACTTGCCTGCAGTGCTGATGGTGACCCTTTTCCCTCCCTTTTCCCATTGGAAAATTGCTTATTACCCAGTCCCTGGGGTCTCCACAGGCTCAATCACCAGTTAAACTCAGGCAGACTTGTTTTATGATGCTGGGACTTTGTTAGATTCAAATGACTCCTGGAGACAGGTCTTCAGGAATAGATTAAAGGCCCTGATGTCCTAATCTAGCCTTGATATCATGAAGATCTCACCATAACAACCTTGGTCATTGTCAGTCTCTGGTGGCAAGGTGTTCATAAGGGACACCAAAGGAGAGCAGTGGTGACCCAGAGCTGGTGCAGAGGCTGGCTGCTTTCCAGAGTGCTTACCTGCCTTCTTGAGGAGCAACAGCATTATGGAAGATTGATATTGGTGGTAGGTAAATGTAATAAAATGTTTGTGTAACAGGGGTGTGATTTCTCACCTTTGGTTCCTGTAAAATTAATGGGAAAAGCTTTATAAATAGTTTTGTCAATTTAATATTTGGATTAAAAATTATTATATATGTTTTCAAATTTTAATGTGCTGCTTTTTTTCCCTTGCCAATCAATTCAGCTTTTGTTTTTGCAGATACTCTTATTATTTCTTTCATAATGATGGCTAATGTAAAAATGTTGGCATTGGATGCACAAAGAAAGAATGAAGATGTCATTGTTAATGTTTTATTAATTTGTTATTGTGGGCAGGAAAACATAGTTCAGTGGTTTTCTTTGCATCTAATGCACATTGTTAGCAGTATTTAACTAATCATTTTATATCATTATTTCTGGAGCCTAAAGGAATTCCATGGGATAGAGTCATCATTTAGAGCTGTGCATTTTCAAACAATGGTCAGCAAACAGAGATGCATATGAAATGTTTGCATTAGCTAAAAGAAAACAATGTCAGACACATATATTTTAAGGAGGAAGTTCTTTATCTTGAGGGTGGTGGATCAGTGGAACAGGCTCCCCAGGGAGGTGGCTGAGGCCCCATCCCTGGAGATATTCCAGGTGAGGTTGGCCAAGGCTCTGAGCAGCCTGGGCTAGTTGAGGGTGTCCCTGCTCCCTGCAGGGGGGCTGCACTAGATGACCTTTGGAGGTCCCTTCCAGCCTCAGCCATTCCATGATTCTATGATTTTTAGCTGATTCAAACTCAAAAGTGAGACCACACAGCTGTCATTCTTATACCCCTGCTGACATTGCATAATACACACCAGGACATAATTTAGTTGCTCACTCTGCTAAGACTATGCATGTACATAACTCAAAGGGGTAAGTTCCTTTACAGTTAATATGCATATGAATATATATTTGCAGGTTTGGAGCATTAACTGACAGCTGACAATACAGCTATGGCAACAATGCAGCTAATCTGACAGATAAAAATACTGAATTTCCTCTACAATGAGCTATTTCTCTTTGCCTCATTGACCTTGTTTTCAGCTGATCTGTTTGAGACTGTATGATTGATGAGAATGATGCTAAAGCCTGCCTAATATAGCCAGGGAAAGAATCAAGACAGTGGAGGAATATTCAATCTATGTCTTTAGACAGAAACTAGGCATTTCCTTAAACTGCTTCATAAAAATCTCAGGGCTGAATGTTTTACATTTTCCTTTACATGCTTCACCATCAGTCAACACACTAACTCATTAGTGGCTTTATCATATTTCTATTTGATTGTATAATAATATTTATGTACAGTTTCACTGAGCTGTGCAAACACTAGCAAATGGATTTTGCATCCTTGGTCGCTTTTTAAGTCTCTTTCTAGCACAGACTGATCTCCTATTTTAAAGATGAAGAAGAGCTACATAACCACATTTTTAGAGTAACATACAATTAAGCAGACCTCAATTCAACTTTATGTAGAAAGTAAATGGCCTTTTACTCCAAACAGGGGGGGATCCTTTCTTCAGCCTGCTCACATGGCCAGCCCCAAGTGACCCCAGTGCTGTGCTGAGTATGGCAGTTGTACAAGATTAGTTTCTTTGATTTTAGAAAAAAAAAGAGTTCAGCTGTCAAACTCATTGAAGCAGTTCAATGCACTGTCTTTGCAATTCACAGAGCAAGAAAAAAAATCTGATGACCAGAGATGGTGCTCTGCTCCTGGCTGACCTTCCCCTCTTGGGCAGCAGCTCTTGGTGCACCCTGACAGACCAGGTGACTACTGCCCTTTATATTCAGTGAAAGGCAATAATACTCAGGCAATTAACTTTCCAAGATTTAAAATGCCACCTGTGTTCTCTTGGTGTGAAGACATAACACCAGAGCTATTAGCAAGGCAGTAGCCAAACACTAGCACAACTCAAAAGAGAACCCTTGCTGTTGTGTTTGAGTGTTAAAAAAAACAAATTTGGGTCTTTCCTCCCATCGCTGGGAATTTCCGTCATCAGAAATGTTGAGAAAATGTTTTTTCCACTCACTACTTTTGATTTTTTGGAAAGGTTTTTGACCTGAAGCAAAACCCTCAGCAGTCAAGAGATTGTCACAGAATGGCATTCAGAAACAACTGTGTGTTGCAATTTGGTTTTTATACGTTTGAAACATATTTTGTTTCAGCTTTTTTCCTTTTCTTAAGTTTATTTCAGACTGAAAAATTGTTTCAGATTGAAATCAAAACTCAGTTCTGAAAAGCTGTAATGCTTTGCCCACCTTTTTCCTTAATGAATATTCATTAGCATCAAGGACAAAAAAAATCCAACCCCAAAACATGCACAACTTTGTTTTTTTGTTGAATTATCGCCTTTACACTAAAAACTAACTGGACTAAAAAGTTCTGATGAACTCTCTCAATCACCTGTAGTCCTGGTACATGGTAGAAGGTATCAAATAAAGATTCCTATTGGTCTTTGATTTCTTCAGTTATGTTGTCCCATTTCTCCACTTATTTTCACAAAGATAGATGGTCCCTTTCAGCAACAAACCTCTTGTTCTTTAACCCCAGCTTCATGGTTTCCTCTCTGAGGCAATCATCCCCTCCAAATGAAGTCCAAATCAGACCTGGCTTATAAAACTTGCTATGAGAATCAGAAGAGTATTCAGAACTAAATGTTGGGTTTTTTTCCCTTGCATTTTAGGTTTTTTTTTTTTTGGTCAGCCATAAATGTTTCATAAACTGAGACCACCCCTCACTGCGTAACTCTCGTGCGTCAGACTGTTTCTCCCATGAGTCTGGTAGCACTAAAGTGAGGTGGAAAATGAGAGGTTGTGAACTATCTGCTTCTTGTTGACAACGCTGCAGCAAATCTTCAGAGGTACAGAACTCAGCCTGTGAGCACACAGCTGCCTCTTCCCTACGCCTGCCTGTTGTCCACACCATCCCTCTTGCTCTCAGGGGGGAGTTGAGGAGGATGCACATTTTTTCCCATCCTAATTGAGTTACATGCTCAGTTGGCTTTGCTGTGGTGAAAAGCAGCTATGGCAAAGGCCGTGGCATCAGGGGACCATGGGTGAGCTTTGAAAGGTTTCTATTCAGCATCGAAGCCCTGCTGCTGTCAGTGGCTGCCTCATGTTTCCATGGAGCTTATCTATCACCCACTGCTACCAGAGCTCCCAGTTTCATGCTGCCCATGTTATGATTTCAGAGGGAAAACTTCTCACAGCTTTATTCTTCAGTGTTTTGGTTTGGTTTTTTTTTTAATGCTATAATGAAGAAGCAAAAATAAAGCAACGCTTAACATAAAATGGAAAAACAGCAAGTGATTTTTTTAAGGTGTCCCTGAATGTCTCTCCTCAAAATGCATCTTTTTTGAGCAGTGGCTCTCAGGAGTATTGAAGAGCCCTTGGCAGGGGATAACCTGGTGTTATCCTCATTCTCCAGAAGTCACCACTGCTGCAACTCAAGTGGACTGAAAAGGTGTTTTCCTGAATGGGACCGTGCTGTCTGTGGAGGTTTTTGTGTGATAATGCAATCCCTCAGTCTCCATGTTTTCCTGTATGTCTATTTTCCTATACATAGACTAAACTAGACTGGAATACTTCAGTTGGAGGGGACATTATTGATTATCTAGTTCAACTGTCTGACCACAAGTTAGAGCATGTCATTAAGGGCATTGTCCAACACTGACAGGCTTCAGGCATTGACCACTTCTCTAGGAAGCCTCTTCTAGTGTTTGACCATCCTCTCAGCACCTGCTTCCTAATGCCAAGCCTGAATCTCCCTTGGCACAGCTTTGAACCATTTCCAAGTGTCATATCACTGGATACTAGGGAGAATAGGTCAAGATGTCCCCCTCTACTTCCTCTCCTCAAGAGGCTGGAGAGAGCAATGCAACCACACTTCATCCTCCTCCAAACTAAAACCCAAAGTCCTCAGCTGCTCCCCACAGATATTGTCTCACTCCTTGGTAAAATCTGTGAAGGGGACCACGTTTCTGCATTCTTTTATTCTCCAGACCCCTCCCAACTCCATGCAACAGTGTGGGTGGCAGAACCATGGGATGAAGGTCTGGGAATCCAGCTGAGACTTTCCTTCTCTAAAATGTATTTCTTCTTGGTTTCGAGTTCTCAGATCAGTTAAGGATAATTTATAAGTCCAGCTCAGCTTTTAAGACTCAGTTATATGGGTCTTATTTGACTTGTATCTCTATGACAGTACAATAGTAGCATGTAATTTAATGTAATTTCTGGAATACTCCATCTCAAACACATAATATGAAAAGAATAATCAGAATAGAAGAGGTTAGTAATTTAAATTGATTCAAACATTGTTGCTTGTACTGAAAACGAAGGGTCCTGACAAAATCAATAGCAAAAGTAGGGTAGTTTTGATATCACAAAACCTGAAGAGGATTAAAATTCCATGTTATTAAAATACCATAATTTTGTTTACTGTGAAAAGAGGGAATTCTGCTAATCATTTTGGTTCTGAGACACTTCTGCATTTACCCACTGAGCTCAAAACTTTAATATGCCTTTTTTTTTTTTTACTTAACAGAATATAGCAAAAGGTCCAAAAACCAATGATCCTTGTGCTGTAATTCCACTGCCTGGAAACTAAATAAAGAAATCAGTAAGAATGCTGAGTATTTCTCCATCAGCCCATGCTGGATTTGCTAGAGAATGTACTGAAGTGTGGCTAACAGTAAAACAGAGTCTGACTGGTACTTTCCAATATTCTTTCAGATCAGTAAGTTTTTATTTATAGTCTCATCCCCTGTACAGAGGATGGATATTCTTCCTTTCAACCAGATGGTTTCTTCCCTCTGTGAGCCTTTTTATTAATCATCCTGCATGATAAGATTGTTGTTGATATGTCATTGCTGAGAAGTAGTTTTAAGAAATTAAATAGTTCCATTGTAAAAAATAGATCTCAGTTTGTGTCAATCTGTATATATATATCTATAAGCAATAAGCACTTTTTATAAACCATAATTTCCTAAGGAGTGACAGAAGCAGATTGAAATACAGTGTATATCCAGGGGCTCTTTGAAAATCACCTTGGAAAATAGGACTTTATTATGTAAAAGTTTAGTAGTTCATTTGTTAAGGGTTGGGGTTTTTTTTTCATTATATTCACATTACATGTGGGGTGGTGTTTATCAGCTGTCAGTCCAACCCCTACTGAAGTTGCATGAAGAGCTGAAAGCAGAACCTAACTAGCTCCCAGGTCTAAATCCTGCAGAGCACTTACAGTCATATTTCTCTCCAAGAAAGTGTGTGGTCCTGTGGGCTTTTTGTGCTGCACAGAAGCTTGAAAGTAAGTATGTGCTTTAAGTGCTTCACTGAAGCAGGGCAGCATCTTGCAGCTGCACTAAAGCATTGAGTCCAATTTGTGTTGCAGGGAGGTTATTACTGCTTGAAAGAAGCATTTCTCTCAAATAGAAGGGAACGAATGTCCCTGAGCACTAATTCATTTTCCTCTCAGTCCCTTTCCTCCTTTCTGCAACTCCTTCCTCCTGGTTTCCTGGCTCATAACATCAGCCCTGTCAATTTCTTAGAAAACATCCCTGCTAAACAGTGTTAAAGTTGCTGCCTCTCTTTTAGGTGCCTCAGATTAAAATGGAAAGCCTCTTCCTTGTCCAGGGCCCTGTTTTCTCTTCTGATCTCATTTCAACTCTCAGTAGCACCAGCTGTTAAGCATCATTTCCCACACCCAAAGCAGCTGTGGGTGTTTTCTGTTGCATTCCCATCATGCCTTAGCCCCTCTACCAGCCCATAGTTAAAGCCTGCTAGAAACACCTCCACCCCATGTAGGAATAGCTACCCCTGAGCACCTCTTTTCTGGCTGGGGAGAGGGGAAATTCCTAGTGAAGGTGACCTAGTGCTAGGGCAGCTACAGAGGGGGTCCTTTGCAGGATAGGATAAGGTTCTAAGGCTTCTTGAAGTGCAATCATTAGAGTCCCCAGGTGAAATGCTGGGAACCTCAAAGGAAGAGCAGTGTACATGTGTCTGTGACTGCCATGAGTGCTGCATTGTAAGGACTGTCTAAAATTCCTTCCTTATGTGCCTTTTGTCCCTAGAGAAAGAGCTGAGGGGTGGGGAGGTATCAGTATCTCTTGTGAGGAGAGGTTTTTTGATAACGATGCTTAGAAAAAAAGAAATAATTTTTGGTTTATTGTCTGATACAATCCCATGTCTTTATTTACAGAACTAGTGATGGTGATCAAGATGGTTTCACACTTCCAAGGTCACAGATAATCTAATGGAACACTTGCAGCAGTCTGTCAAGAAGCTGCTGTCCAGTACATCTGCCTAGTTGCAATTCTGTGTGCTTTTCAAAGTGCTTTTTATTTCAGGGGATCGGATAAAGCTCTGGAAGATGCTGGCAGATCTAGTGAGACAGGCTGGAGATTTTTTACATGCTCCATCACGGGGGATGTGGCCATGCTGCTGGTGAAGGGGATTTGGGATCAGAGTGACTGCTCTTAATGAAGGCAGCGTGGCTCTGTGGGCAAATTCTCCTCAACATGACTGAGAGCAGGCTTCAAAGAAACTGGAAAAAAAAAAGCAGGGAAGTATGAGTCATCTGTAGAATGTCAGCTTGTATGTGTCTTTATGCAGCATGTAATTATTTTTATACACATGTTTAATTGATTTTCCCTTGTATTTCATCTGGGACTACATTTGTTTGCCATTCCCCTTGCTGGGTATAGTGTCCTGCTGTTAGTGTCAGTGACTGCTTTGGCAGTGGGAAGCCACTGAGCACTGCAGCAAATGCAGCTGCCCCAAAAAGCAGTCTGAGGTGGAGAAAACAGTATTCTGTGATGAAAATGAAAGGTTCTGCTGCACAGCTCCTTCCTGCCCCTATATCTGAGTCTAAAGCTCCTTGACTGAGCAGAGCCTGAGGTGCTTCAGCTTTGGGACCTGCTGTGCTCACCCTGGCCCTCTCCTGATGGCAGAGAGACAACTGCTGAAATGAGAACCTGCCCCATACATGCCCCACGTGGAAAGAGCATCTCGAGGAAGGGCAGCTACATTTAGAGCAGAGCTGAGATGCTGTTGAAGCCTGTACACTGAGGTAGCAAGGACTGCCGAGTAAAGCAAGATGTATAAAGTCAGTTTCTGTGAAATATAAACACAGAGAAGTGGTCTCAGGTTTGGGGTTTGCATCTGGTGGTCTGTGTAGGCAGCTGAGGAGAAGGCAAGGGGAAATTCCCAGTTCCTCCCAGTTCCTTCATCTGTACAGGGATCAGCCTGACACAGGACTAGTGAGATGTTTGGGTTCAAAAAACCCAAATTTTTTTGTCCAAAGAAGAAAAAATTGATAGAATTTTTCTTCTTTTTTTTTTTTTTTTTTAATTTATTTTTTTCCTTTACTCATGAGAAGAGGACTAACTCTTCTGGAAAGGTAAGTTGTTAAAGCTGTTGCCTGCAGATACAGCTTGTTTATGTAAGGTGAAAGCCCATGGCTCTCCTGTGTAGTAGAGCCTGAGACTTGAGGGAGAGAAGAAATCTTCCTGCAGTAAACCACAGTGTTACTTTCTGCTATTAATATACTTGCTGCTGTTGCATACAAGTTTAACTAATTAAAACCTGTGGGTTTTTTTTCTCCTTGAAGTGTGTATTTACCATGGGAGTCTCCTGTAGCTGCTGCCCAGTGAATAGGTGGTGGGTGGCAAATGGGAAGGGGTCTGCTTTGTGTAGCTAATTAAAACTGAGCTAATTAAGCAATTCCAGCTTTCTGTCAGTTGTACAAAAAAAGTTTTTGAGACTGTTTCTACTCTTTTGGGAGTAAAACTGAAATAACTCAGTTCAGCACAGTAGGATCTCAAGGAATGAAACCAGCTTAGAAGAAGGAAAATCCTGTTGGCCAGTTGTTTCTGGCATTTTCCCAGCATGTTTTCTGAGCACAGGATGCTCAACTCTGGCCCCCTTCTCTTGTCCTCTTTCTCTGTCCTCTCACTGTTATTTCTTCAAGGTTTTCTTTATTATTTTCAATGCTTGCTTGCTGGTTGGTGTAACCTTCCATTTACAAGAGATGTGAAAATTTGCTTTCTTCTTAAGTGCTTTTGATTTTTGATGTGTTTAGCTTATATGCTTTGGGGCATAAAACATTTGTACAGTTTCTTCTTTTACAATATTTGTGAAATGAAGTTTTGATATTGTGCCTTTCTTTCTTTGTGATGCTTTAATCTCCATTTTCTATGGCTATCTCATAACATTTGTTTGACCCTGTATGTGCAAATTCCTTGTTCTAGCTTTTTAAAAGCCACAAATAGCATTTTCTGCATACTTGCATATTTTCTAAGAGTAAAAATGCATTGGAAAAAATAATTTTTCCTGTCCTATGATAGGACAGAAGAAGCATGGAGAACTTCTGTTCACTTATTTCAATATCCCTGTGCTTACAGTCAGGGACTTCAGGTGATGCATCACTGCTAACAGAGTTATTTATACTCTTTTCATAGTAACTTTAGTTGGTCCATCTCTACCCATTTGTTAGATAGATGGTGTGCTTGGATATCATATCTTTATTTTACAAAGTATCACAGATAATTGCTTTATTTTTCCTGGAAGAAGCCAACAAGCCTTTGGTAACCCTTTCTCTGCAAAAAAGATCCTTACTCTCACTCTATAAGAAAAGTAGTTTCAAACCTGTAGAATCCAGACAGGAAAAAATAGAAACAGTGTTGAACTTGATATAAAACAAAAAATAATAATAAAAAAATCTTCTCTTGCCTATTGCTACAAGATAAACGATCAAATTAGTAACAGGAAAGTCTCCTGATTTGTCATACATATTAAGGTGTTACTTATGCATCTGTATTTTTCTGTAGGTGCCTCTTTTTAGCAAAAAGATAATCTCTCATGTTTAATAGTTTGGTTCAGAGCTTCCATTTCTGAAAGATGCCTGTGTAATGCATCATGTATTGTAGACAATTCAACAGACTGGACACACAGAGCTAAGCCTGACCTGTATCTTTATCAACACAGAATAAATCACAAAATAAATATGGTTGGAAAGGATCTCCTAGATCACTGAGTCCAACCATAAAA
>JANHGL010015605.1:0-14575 GCA_024611195.1 Ceyx melanurus | reverse complement strand
GGCGGCCAGGCGGAAGGATGACTTGGGGCGGGCTGCCTGCGGGGCGGGTGCCTGCGGCGCCCCCTCTGCCCTTACGCAGAGAGCCGCTGCCAGCATCCCTGCTGTCAGCCCTGTGCTGGCACAGGAGGTCCTCCCAGCACCACTGCTTTTCCACACTGGAGTGGGTTTGTGAACTGGGTGGGCTGGTGCTGCCGGTGGAAGCTGGTGCCACTTGGGACCTGTAGGAGCAGCGGGTTCCTGAGTCTTCTGGCACCTGCTGCCAGCTCAGTGGCAGCAGCAGCACTCTGGTGGCCTCAACCCCTGCTGCTCTCCCTTCCCTGGCAGTTTTCTCTGTGCTCTTTTTGGGCTGGGTTGACCAAGACTTGCTCAGTCTCAGTTGTGAGGCCTTGCTGAGCATCCTGTCATGAGGAAAACATCCTTCCCCAGCTGGGCACTGTGCTCAGCCTGCCCGGGTGAGGCAGCGGGTAATTACCGTGCCGAGTGTTGCTGCTGTGCCAGCAATGGCCAGAACATGCAGAGCTGGCAGTGCCGGGGTGGATGGGGTTTGGGGGGAGGCAGGGCCAGGTGCCACAGCCGCCTGTTTCCCCGTCCCTTGGCAGGCAGGTGCCTCAGGGGCAGTGGGCTCATGCTGAGGGAGGGGCAGCCTGTGCCTGGCACCACTGCGATGTGATCCAGGCTCTGTGTGGCCGAGAAAATGGGCAGCAGCACCACCTCTTGGTGAGAGGGAATGGGGATGCCCACGTATAGAGACAATTGCCCCATCCTGGGCATCCCTATTGGGCCACCTGGGCTTTGTTGCTTGGGTTAAATGGGCCATTACGAGTCCCAGGTGCCACCCTTGTCTTCATCTTTCTGCATCTCGATTTGCCCATCTGTGGAATGGGGCAAGCAGGGATTACTCACCCCCTGAAACATTTTCTGATCTCTGTCAGGAGGGCTGCTCGTGCTGGCACAGGGCGATCTGTCCCTGGCCAGATCAGGCTGACTCAATCAACACGGCTTGTCACCTGTGCTTGTAAAATGGCCCTTGTTTGCTTTAGGATTTCACTTCCCTGTGCACTGCCCCTTCGTGGCATCCAGGTCCTGGCAGCATCCCCCCCACAGCTCTTGCCCAGTTTGTCCCGGGCACTGTGGCTCTGTCCACTCACAGAGAGGCACCACTTGCAGTGACACTCGAGCGGGATGGATGTCACCAGGAGGGAACGGGCCTTTCACAGCCTGGGAGGGCCGTGTCCCAGGTGAGCACCAGGACAATGCCACCACTGTGTGTTCACTGAGCTGCTCTGCCTCTGGACAATCGGTGCTCTGTGGACAGTTGGTGCTCCACAGGCTGGCGAAGGGGCCAACTCCTGCCCTGATCAACAGGCTGGGAGCAGCAGAGAGATGGTGAGGGGAGGGCTGCAGCTCCTGCCAGCCTATTTAAGCCAGACGCCCTTTCTCCCCTCTTGATGCTGTGAATCCTGGGGAGCTGCAGTGCCCCTGTGCTCCTCCTGGACACGGCTGGGCCCTGGTTGCAACACCCCAGGTGTTGCTGGGCTCCTTCCGCTCTCCCTCCCACTCTGAAACTGGGGATGCTGCTGGCTGGCTTTCCTGCCTTCCCTTCCTGCCACGTGTGGATCCTGAGCCTCAAAGCCAGCCAGGGCCACCCTTCCCCAGATGACTGTCCTCTGCTGGCACAGATTTGGTGGCTTTCCCTCTGCGGCAAGGAGTCGAGCTGGAGGTCAGTGCTTGTGGCACAAAGGGGTGGGTGTCTGGTGTTGCTGTCTGTGGTTTAGGTGCTTTTCCCAGCTCCACTCAAAGCCTTGGAGCAGAGTGGAGGAACAGGGTGGTGTTTATGCTCATGATGGGCTAGCAAAGGGCTTGTGTTGCAGATAGGCATGGCTGCTGGGCAGCCTGGTCTGGGCATGAGTCGAGCAGAGCTGGCCAGGAGGTCTTTGTGTCCCCAGCATCCCTCCTTCCCAGCTGTCTCAAAGTCATCCCTTCCAGGGGAAGGAGCTGGGGGTGCTCCCCCTCCTCATGCCTGACTTTCAGACTCCGGCCCACGGCAGCACTCGAGGCTGTCGTGGCTGGTGAGACGTTTGCAGAGAGGATGTCAGAGGTGCTGGAACCGCAGCCGCGCTTGGCAGATAGGCATGGCTCCAGGTCTGACTTTTACTCTAAAGCCAGCAAAGGTTGACTAAAGGTTTTGTGGGCAGGAGATGCAGCTCGCTCGCCAGGGTAACGCTCTCTCCTTAGCAGAAACACCTTCTCAGGGCTGCTGCTGTTTGTTCTCTGCTTCCGTGGTTATAAACCAGCAACCAGTAACACTGGTTACCAGGAGCCCGTGGTAAAACTTTTGTTGGCCTCTCTGACAGACCTGAAAAAATACTTGGGCTTTGAACTCTTAGGGAAATCAGTCATTAATAGTTCACCTGAGTGTAAGAAGGGCTATGTGTTTCCTATTGAGGAGTAATAAGAGCAATTTAATCTGCAGTGTACTTAGTTAATCTGAAATGTTTGCATGCTGGGGGTGGAAATACTTTAGCATTCGGTATCACCGGCTTACTGGTGAAGCTGGGCTGTGTTTTCTAGTACAATGGAGAGGTTTGTCCTTACCAGCATTGCAGTTCTGCCAGCCTGATGGTTATGTTGCTGCATGGGAAGGCACATGAAATATTGGACGTGTGGAGACAGCAGGCAAATGTCAATGTAAATGACACTGTCTGGGTGTTTGAAAACCCACATTTACACTGAGACAGGGGATGTTCTTTCCTAGCACCCATGTGATGACTTTTCTGCGGTGCAGGACCTGCTGCAGCTTTGTTTCTCATGCTGATTGCAGACACTTTCTAACAACAGGTGATGAGGGTGCCCAGGGATGTTTCATGGGGTGGGTGGGCAGTACTTGCTTCAAGGACTGAAATCCCAGTGGCATGACAGGGCAGTCTCCAGCCCTCCCAGCTACTGTGTGAGCCCAGCCCTGCAGAGCATGCTGAGGGGCTCCCCTGGGCTCCCCAGCACCTTGGGGTGAGCCATGGAAAGGCACAAACCTGCAGCACAGCTGCCCTGAAATTCAGGCCTAGGGAAAACTGTTCTTTGGCTGCGAGCTGAGCAAATCCAGGCTTGGTATCATTGTCTGGTGGGGAAAAGGGCTGAGAAGGTCTGGGTGACACTGGTGGCTCTGGATGGCCGGGGGATGTTAGTGGTGCCTGTGCCCAGGGCCCCGTGGGCAGCTGGAGGATGTGTGTGCCGGGGGGTGGCCCTGCACACCCCGCTGCTGGCCAGGGCACGTGGCCAGGCAGGCTCCTGGCAGCCCGGGGTGCTGTGGCTCTGCAGTCAGTGTCCCGGGGCTGCTGCAGAGCTGGGGTGTCCCTCGGGGCCCAGGCTGACCTTGCGCGGGGCGCGCGCAGCCTCTCTGGGGACCGTGACTCACGGATAATGCCCAGGAAGTTCCAGCACGCGTTGCAAGGGAGGGCACGGCCAGATTTGCAAAGCATGAGCCTGAGCAGTCTCCCGACTGCTCATTAGGGCTTCTGATTCCTGCCAGGAAACACGAGGGTAGGGAAAATCCAGCTGGAAAGTGCTACCGGGCAGTGGTAGCCCCTGCTCTACCCAAGACTCCCATCCTCTCTGCCCATCCCAGAGCTGTGCCCACTGCCTCAGCAGGGAACAGGCTGCATTCTGCTGAGAGGGAACGGGACTACCAGCAGCTGTAGGGACAAAAATCAGTGGGCTGGAGCCCACCTCCTGGGTGGGGGGCAGTCCCCAGGGAGATGGGCTGGGTGCGGGTGTCAAGCTGGCTGCGCTCCACTGCCAAAGGACAGCAACTGTGCTTCTCCCTGGGGACCCCTGTTAGAGGGAGAGCAGTGAAGGAGTGCATAGGGATGGACCACCAAGTCCAGATTTGATTGTCTTCCCTTGAACAGCCCAGTGTAAATGTGGTCAGTTGTGTCTGTGTGGCACTGAGAGTGGTGCTGGGAGATGGCGGGCAGGAGGAGCGGGGCACATGGTTGGCACCACTAATAATGATGCTCAGGCCTGTCTGTGCCATGTGATGCCCTCACAGTTGCTGTCAGGTGTGCAGGTATTTCTTGCTGCCAAAGGTGTACCTGGGATTTTACAGCTGGCAGAGTAACAGCATTTTGTTGTGTGATTTGGACACAGGGTCCTCCCTGGAATAAAAATGAGAAGCTCTCACTTCTGTAGCTGATGGAGCACTGGGAAGAGTGTGTCTTGAGGAAAGGAAACAAATACATATTCTTCTGTAAATTCACAGATCCGGAGTGACACAACTGCAAAACAACATTCCAGGGTGCAGGACGTTTCAGGGCTTGGAAAACACTGATTATTAAGTATTACTAAATAACAACTGGAAATTGCACTGTATTTTTCAAATGGCTAATTAAGGATAGATGCATAAATTGGGGCACTAGCCCCATGGAACTGGGCCACAGTGTGACTGTCTTGATGCCAAACATCTAGCTGATTGCTCGGATCAAAGCGATCAGTTGGGGCAATTTGGCCAGGAAACACCTAGAGAGGAAAAGCTCTGTGACAAAGAGGTTTTCAGCCGTCACAGATGGGGTACAGCTCAGGCTTTGTGGTACACAAAGAGGCACCACAGCGGTAACTTTCCATGATACCATGGGGTAATAGCCACCAGTGTCAAAGGCTGGCTGTGCTGGGGAGCTTAGCTTCACGTCACCTTTGCATTCCAGGCTGCTTGGGCAGCAGGGTGGCAGCTGCAGGGACTGTCTGGTGGGTAACAGTCACTGTCAGTAACTGTCTCCTCTGCTCATAGGCCACGGCATCTCCCAGCAGCATCCCTCCCAGCTTCCATGCCTCTGTGGTCAGCAGCATCTTCGGTACCCGAGCTCCTCAGCCCCAGGAAAGTGTCCTCGGCATTAGCTTCAAGCCCTACAGCCCTGAGTCCAGCCCAGCCCCGGCCGCCTGCGCAGCCTGTGACAGCACACGTAAGAGGATGGTGCCGAGGGTAGGCCCTGGCCACCCTGGCCCTGCTCCCACCGAGGGTGGGGAGGGATGGAGGGAGACAGGGGGTGGGAGCCTGTGCCCATGGCTGGCATATGCCTCAGTCACAGGCTGGTGTTTCCCTGGGTGGGGAGGTGTGTACAAGGGGCACTGGGGGCAAGGGAGAGGACAGTGGTTGTGGCAGGATTGCCCCTGGGGAGGCAGCCACCCCCCCTGACCCTGCCTGTACCCTGCTGCCAGGATCCTCCATGTTCAGAGCTCCTTGCATGAGCCAGCGACGGCTTGCGCTCATCTTCTGCGTCTCCATCCTCATCGTGCTGCTCGTCGCCCTCATCTTGCTGTGTGAGTGGAGTCCCAGCGGGGCTTCCTGGGGGTGGGGGAGGACACCCCGGAGGGGCTGGGGTTCAGCAGAGGCTGGGGAGTGCCCCAAGGAAACCCCCGGGCAGAGTGAGCAGGCTAGATGTGCTCTCCTCATTTTCTGCGTGTTCCTGACATCTGCTGGACAGGCAGGAGGAGGCTTTCTGGGGAAAGGAGATCTGCTGCTCGGGCTGCCTAAAGGGGGCCAGGGGAGCCACGCTGCAATTTCCTTCCTCTGGGCTTGCTTTGGACTCCCCCCGCAGCACCTGCACTCGCCCTCCTTGGAGTGCAGCGTTAGCAGTCTGTAGGTGTAGAACAGGCACCGGGGGAGTCGCTTTAATCCTCATGGCTGGTGGGCTCGAAATGTTCGCAGGTATCCTGCGGGAGCAAGTGGGTTAAAGAAGGCTGAGCTGCTGTGCTGGCCGTCCAGTCCTCCTCCAGCCCTGGCTCCAACAACAGCCCGGTGCCCGAGCTCCCCCCGGCGTTCGTAGCAGCTCTCCTCCGGACTGCCTCCCGGGTGGGTCACAGCTCCACCCCCAGCAGCCTCACGGCAGCCTTTGCTTGCTTCCAGTTATGTTCTGGCGGTCGCAGACCGGCATCGTGTACAAGGAGCCTGCCGAGAGCTGCAAGGACAGCCCCGTTCGCTGCGACGGCATCGTGGACTGCTCGCAGCGGAGCGACGAGCTGGGCTGCGGTGAGGCCCCGGGGGCAGAGGGAGTGAGGGGACCCCCAGGGTGCTGGGTACCTCTGACCCGTCTGCTCCATCCCTGCAGTGCGCTTCGTGTCCGACGAGTCCTTGCTCCACGTCTACTCCAGCGCTGAGGGCCAGTGGCTGCCGGTGTGCAGCAGCTCCTGGAACGACTCCTTCTCCAAAAAGACCTGTCGGCAGCTGGGATTTCAGAAGTAAATCCCCAAGGACGGGTTGTCTTTCTTGGGCACTGGGGCCCTGCCAGCCCCCTGGGTGTAGTTCTGTCCCTCCTGCCCTGGCCAGTTCAGGTTCCACTGTTCTCTTCCCCCAGCATTGTGCTTTTTGCTGGAAGGCCACATGCCCGGTACTGCTCTGGGTGTTTTGGGATGTCCTCCCAGGCTCAGCATGCAGAGCTTCTTGGCCAGGTGGTCAGTGCCCAGACAGGGGGTCCCTCACTGCCTCTCTCCTCTGCCCTCCAGCGTGTCACAGACCAGATACATTCCCTTGCACGTCTCCAGCAAGAGTCTCACCGTGACAGACGAGCGAGAGACCATCCAGCAGAGCCTCAACAGGTACCAGGCAGTGTCACCACCTGCCCTGCCCCTACCCCAGTGCCATGGGGCCGGGGCTGAGGCTGTATCTCTCTCCTCTCCTGCAGCTCGCTGTGTCTCACGGGAAAGTATGTCTCCCTCCAATGCACAAGTAAGGGGGCTGGCTGGCCAAGGGCAAGCAAAGCCAAAGGCAGGCTGGGCAGCCTTTCCTTCTTTCTTTGCATGGGGTTGGGCAAATGGGGCATTTTCCAGCAAACTTTCTGGATTATAGAAAGCTAAGAAAATTGCATTCCCATGGTGTCCAGCAGCCCCTATGAATGGATTGAGAGCCAGTGGTGCCTGGAGTGGTGGGGATGTTGTGTGTCTCCCACCAGGCTTGTTCTCTCTCTGAGCCCCTCTCTCAGCCCTGCTCTTCTCCCCAGCCTGTGGGCAGAGGATTTCTGGACGGATCATCGGAGGAAAGGAAACCTCTGTGAGCAGATGGCCCTGGCAAGTGAGCGTGCAGTACGGGCCGATCCACATCTGCGGCGGCACCATCATCGACGCGCAGTGGGTCCTCACTGCAGCCCACTGCTTCTTCATGTGAGTGCTGGGGCCCATGGGTCCACCCTCCAGCTGCCAGCCAGCACTCAGCCCAGCCTCTCACTCCTTCATGCCCTCGCCCCAGGAACAGCATGAAGATCCTCGACGACTGGAAGGTGTACGGCGGGGTCTCGGACCTGAAGCAGCAGTCAGAGGGCATCCCTGTCTCCCAGGTCATCATCAACTCCAACTACAGCGACGACCACGATGACTATGACATCGCGCTCATGAAGCTGTCCAGACCACTGGCCCTCTCAGGTGAGGCTCTCACCTGGGCTTGGCTGGTGCTGGGGAGCACAGATAGAGTCTGGGGGGTGGGCAGGAGCAAGAGGCAGCTCGATGTCCCTCAGAGCCATACCCCAGTCTGCTGCCAGCAGGAGTATCCTGCTTTGTCATAGAGAATTGGTCCATCTTCCCCTGGCAGGGCCTGGCACATGCAGTCATGGACTCAGCTGTGCATTGTGCCACTCACTGTGCCTGGTGCAGGCAGCACAGCGGGGGGCTGGCAGGGACCCTGCCTGGGTGGGCACAGAGAGGAGCCTTTCCTGCCCCCACACTCCTCCCCAGCCGCGGGGCTGGTGACCTCAGCGGCTATTTTGCTCCTGGGTGACTCATCCCTCTCTCCTCGCCTGGTTTCCATCACCCCTCCCTCCAGCTCAGGTTCGCCCAGCCTGCCTCCCAATGTACAGCCAGCGATTCCAGACCGGCCGGTCCTGCTTCATCACCGGCTTTGGGAAGACCAGGGAGAACGAAGGTGAGGAAGGACACTGGTGCTGCCAGGCAGCTCCCGTGTGCCACAGCCCAACCCGCCGACTCTTGGGTGGCTCTGCTGCTGCATTTGAGGGCTGTTCCCACAGGGGTGACACACAGCGGCCGCCCCTCTTGGCTGAGCAGCTCTGCAGAAATAAGGCCTGCAAGAAACACCAGCTCCCTCCTCACTGCCACGGAAACTGGTGCTGCAGAGGGGCCCAGGGGGGTTGGGGAGGTGAAACCCATCCTGCCCCACTGCTCCTCCTGCCTTGCAGATAACACGTCCCCCAAGCTGAGGGAGGCCGAGGTGAAGCTGATCGACTATAAGATCTGCAACAGTGACAAAGTGTACGAGGGCTACCTGACCCCACGGATGATGTGTGCTGGATACCTGCAGGGAGGCAAAGATGCGTGCCAGGTGAGACAGGGCACATGGTTCTACCAGGCAGGGTGCTGCAGGGCAGGCAGCACACCCACACATTGGTGTCCCCTGTCTGGATACTGGCAGAGGGGCATCTCTTGCGTCCTCACTGCTCTGCTCCTTTGTGCCAGGGTGACAGCGGAGGGCCCTTGGTCTGTGAAGACAATGGCCGCTGGTATGTGGCCGGCGTGACGAGCTGGGGGACAGGATGTGGCCAGAAGAACAAGCCTGGTGTTTACACGCGTGTGACAAAGCTCCTCAGCTGGATATACAGCAAAATGGAGGTGAGGTGGCCTGGCAGGTCTGTACTTGGACAGGGAGGCTTAGCAATTGGCCCTGGGTGCTTTGAGAGGGGCTTTATCCCCTCAGCCTGGCCCCTGGCACCTTACCCTTGCTCTCTCCTTTCCCTTGCAGAGCGAGAACAACTAAGACTGGGATGGACACTCTCCTGGGCTGTGCCTCTCCGGCCAGCACGGGCACCTGCTGTTGGCTGCTACCAGGGCATGAAGCTACCAGCAGATCCCCCACCTATCTCTGGACTGTCTGTGCAGCCAGGGACTTGTGGCTGCCTCCAGCCTCTGAAAACACAGCACCTGTAAAATGACTTTGCCCTTGCCCAGCGCAAGGGAGGTGGCCTGGCAGTGGCTGGGCGTAGCCGCCAGCCTGGCAGAGGGCAGCAGGCTGTGCCAGCGGCTGGCCACGCCGGCTCCTCGCCCTGCGTCTGAGCTCTTTCTTCTGTAAACAGAGGAGTCTGGACGGGGTGTGGCAGTGCTCCCCGGCAGGACCGTGGCACACTTGCTGGCTCTGGCGCTGCCGGTGCTGAGGCCACGGGTGGAAGCCGGGAGCAAGAGAGCTGCGGGGTTCCCATGGCGAGGGAGCCACTTGGCGCATTGCTGGCACCTGCCGGGCCACGCTCCCTGGCCTCTCCAGGGAGGGCTGAGCGAAGGGGAGCGCTGGGGTGTGGTTACGTCACCCTCTGGGAGGAGCAGTAGTTGCTCCATGTTTGCAGACAGGTTCTGGAAGCGTGTTTTAAAGCATGTTCCTCCCTGTTGAGAGAAACGCCTGTTGGTTTGTTTTTCTGTGCCATGGATACACTCTGAGCGAGCCCTTGCTCCCACCTGCTGGGATGAGGATTCCAGCAGTGGCAAGGGGCAGGTCTGCTCACCGGGGGCGGCTGGAGGACGTGTGATGGAAGCCAGCAGCAGCCAAAGGCCAAGGTGGAGAGTGATGCAGCCCAGCCAGCCCTTAAGTGGGCAGTGCCCAGCGTGAGCCAGCTCCTGGATCTTGCAGCTGGTTGCCCAGTGACCATGCTGGATCACTTCCTCCTCTCACCATCTGCCCAGCACGCGGGGAATGCACAACCAGCCTTGCTCTCTGGACATGCCAGAGTGGGGATGCCCTCCCTCCCTCCCCAGGATATGAGTGCCCCCATCTCCCCATGGATGCTTTGGGGCATCCAACATGCTATGTGTGATCCTCAGGCTGCCAGTGTGAGTGCTCAGCAGGTGGGCAGATGCTGAGTGCCCCTTGGCAGAGCAGCTTTGTTGCCTTCACCCTCTGGGTTACTGCTTGTGACTGGGAGAAAGGGGGTGTTTTAGGTCTTATGGGAGTTTGGCAGTAGACGCTCAGGTGGCATGGAGCTGTGTCCAAAAGCATCTTCTGGATGCTGTGAACTGGAATCAAATGCATTCCCGAGGAGGCTGCACAGCCTGTGCAATTGCCCTGTGCTACAGGAACAGCAGTAATGAGCATTTAGCCTTGAATTTTCCTTGGGAGGAGGAGAAGTTCCTTGCAAACCATCTTTTTGCAGCTGGAAATGTTAAGGGTGGGACTGACTAGTGCTTTGTGAAGCTCCCTCGCTCTCTTTGGAACAGTCTGAAGCTGCCTCAGGAGCCCATCTCTGCTGCTCCAGCTGCAGTGGCCCCTTCTCTCCCCAGCATGGGGGGGCGACGGCTCCCACTGCCACCTGCCTCTCACCCTTGGAAGGTGTGGTGAGTGGGACAAAGCCAAGCAGAGGGCTCACCACCATACTGTCTGTGTGTCCAGCAGAGGAACAAGCAACAGCAGTTCCCCAAATGGTGTGAGTGCTGGACTTTGTGTGGGCCAGGTAGCCTGCTGGTCCCTGACCCACAGCCCTTGCAGTGCAGCCACCTGCCTCTCTGGGGACTGGGAAGGCTCATTTCCCAAACGCGTGCTGGAGACCATCTTCGAATGAGCACAGGAGGTGCAAGGGCTGCCTGCAAGAGGAAGATGAGAAATTCTTGGTCTGTGTGGGATGCTTCAGGCATGTCCCGTCACCTCCTGGCAGCATCCCCCAGGTTCCCAGAATGGGCCATGTGCTGCAGAAAGGGTTATCTGCAGGCAGAGAGCTGGTTTAGTCTGGCTCTACGTGTGCAGAAAGCCCCTGCCTCTCCCTGGGATGGGATCAAGCCCCGCTCTGCAGGGTGGCACTTGGCGCCTGCTCTAGACCTGCACGGAAACAATGAGAATTGTTGCTTTTTGGGAAACACTGAGTCAGCCTGACCTCAAAGAGCTTGAACCCAGAAACCTCCCACAGCGTGCGCAAGCCTCCCGCAAAGGGGGGTGTGCAAAGGCCAAGGCGCTGGTTTTGCTTTACCTTATAACATCTTTGCTGGCCCTTCAGGGAGGAAAAACCTGCTTCCAGAGAGTGACTTAGCAGCTGTGGTACAGAACTCGGCCTCAGCTCAGACTCCTGATGTAACAGAGCCATGAGTGATGGTAGTTGGGGGGTGAGCAGAGCCCATGGGCATGGGGAGGGGCATGTGTGCAGACCTGCAGCTCTGCCCCTGCTTGGGGGGAATCCCAAAGTAGTGGTGGGGGGGATATGGCTGCTCAGGGGTGCTGCTCAGCTGGGAAGACACTGAGTCTGACCAAAAGACTGTGTGTTACATCTGACCACCTTGCATGTGCTGCAGTGATGCAACAGGGGGATTTGACAAGCAAAAGCAGTTGAGATGGGGTAGGAGGAGCCCCACACAATTGCCATGTTTTTTGTTGGTTTGATTAAATAATGAATTCAAGGGATCTTAAGTTAGAGGCCCAGTTTACATTGGTCCAAAGGCTCTCTGTGATCTCAGGGTTTCAGCTCCTAAAAGCTGTAGCATGCCCCACAGAGCAGCAGCTCATAACATTTTTATTGCTGAGATGATTTGCTGGAAAAATGGATCTTTTGAGAAAGAGTAAAACCAAAATTGGAACCTAATAAGAGCTGATTTTGCTGGAGCTCTGTTCCTGTTAACAGTGCCATTCAGGCACATGCAGGACCTGATCCTCTGCTGGGGATTTCCCTTCCTCGGGGGTTACTGTTCTTTGCTCTCTGAATGGGCTCTCTAAGCAGAGAGAGGATTTCATCCCCTAATACAAATGTAATTTATTTCTTCTAAGCCAGTGGTCTCTCTTCCCAGGCCCACAGAAAGGTAAGCTGTGTTTTCCCAGGGGCTGAAGTTTTCTAACCAGATTAGAAGCGATTAGTTTCTCAGGAAGCTGCCTGGGCAGGGCTGCTGTGCTCTGCTGCTGCCCAAGTCAGCGCTGTGCAGATGGAGCAGATGTCTCAGACGCTGCTTCGCCTCCTCTTCTGGAGAAATTCAGTGCAAAGGGCTTGTTGTCCATAGCCCTTGAGGGAGCACAGCCAGGGTGGATGCCAGCCCAGCCCTGAAGGGCTGCTGGGGACCAGCCCACACTTCTCTCACAGCTCTGGCAGACCCCCCTGTGCTGAGCATCCTGCTTGCTCCATGGTGTCCTGTTCTGGAGCATCTGCTGAGCGAGGAGTGCTGAGTGTGACTCCACATGTGGCTGGGCTGTTTCCATATTCCTCTCTGCTTATGGAAATCAAAGGCCAGGATCCCTGAGGAACAGAAGTTACAAAAATACAGTCTGGCAGGCACCATGTGAATTACTGCCCATTAGTGGTGTTTTTCCCAAACTCTCCTTTTATAGCTCTTTGTGCTGTTCTGTCAAAACTGATTTGTTGACATGGTTTCAGAGATGATGTTTCTCCACAAAAATGCTTTTCCCGTAGTTTTGGATTGGTTCCCGCCCACGTCGGTAACATCATCGCTTGGCACAGAGTTGCTGAACTTCAGTTTGTGCACCACCCACCCTGGCTGTGTTGGAGGGGTGAGTTCAGCCCTCGGTGGCTTTGGTACCTTTGTTGTTTGCTCCCAGGACAGTTGAGAGCACAGGGAACGACTTCAGCGAGGTGCAGGGCGATGCTGTTGGGTTAAATGCAGCCACGTGGCTGCCTGGTCTCCGTGCTGCTATCCCACATTACACCAGGAGCAGCTTTGGCCCCGTTTTGCCAGAAGAGCAGCGGCTGCTGGGCAGGGATCTCCCCAGCAGTGCGGCTCCAGGGAGCAGATGTTTGCCATTAGCAGCTGCCAAAGCTGCTTCCCCTCCCTGGGACCCCCACAGGGAACTCTTCACTCTCTACATTCCCAGTGGAATCTCTGTTTTACCCAAGTTTGTACAGAAAAAAAATGTGCTGCTGCTGCTGTTTTAGATTCTGCTTTGGGTATATCTGCAAAGACAGACCTGAAGGAAGGAGAGCGTGTAGCTCAGCCAGCTGCGTGTCCTGGCTGCTGCCTGCATGGAGGTTCTCTGACTGTGCTCTGCACAGACCCTCCACCCTCGCTGCTGTCCCCAGGGCATGATCACAGCATCAGAATATTTTGCTGTGTGCAGTAGATAATAATGGCTGATGAGCGGGTAAGGTCAGAGAAGCCTGAAACTTGATTATAATGGCTTGATCCCTGCTTCCCTCACTGCAGGGCAGCTGACAGCCTTATCGTGTTATCCCCACATGCTAAGGAGACTTGACGTTGTCCAGCTCCTCCTTCTTGGTCTGTATCTCTCAACCCTTCTTAATAATTGCCTTGAAATGCCAGCGCTGCTTTATTTTTTAAATATATTTTACTGGAAACTGGGAAATGGAAGCATGATGGACTATTTGCCATTATTGTCTGATATCTATCTAAGATGCATTTGAGTTATTATGGGCTGGACCAGCTCAGTGGTGACAGCATTGCTGGGGTGTTTTTTTCAAAAAGAAATGGCTGTGTGGCTGCTCCCTGGCCACAAGCAGCTTGCCAGGCACAGGCATTTCCCCTGGTGACTGTGCCATCCTATATTAAACACATATCTCCTTCCCAGATTCTGCTCCTCCCAGTGTGCCCAGCTGTCCGATGGGAATCAATTGGCTGGCAGACACAAAGCTCTGTGACAGGGTGTTTATTCACAGCAGGAATAAGTCCAGTCCTCCTCCTCCTGTTAGACAGCATTTTGCCTTGACTGAAATAGGTGCTGTTCCCTGACCTGCTCTGTAAGACATACACAGTCTGATTTTCTGCAGATGCTAAGTCCGGGTGGATCTGGGGAAGGTCCACACAGGTGGCAGGTCTTAAACATGCCCAAAAACCCATGCCAGGCTTGAAGTGCCCCTGGCTGTCCTATCCCCAGCCCTCTGGGTGGCCCCTGAGCTCCAGCTGAGGTGACTGAAGCCTTGTGAAGGGGGCCACCTGGCCTGGCAGCGTGGCAGCCCCTTTGCCAGCTACACCTTCTGCTCTCAGCATGCAGCATGTGAGGGGGAAAAGCCTCTGCACCGTGTTTACATGTTTATCCGTGTGGATTTTCTGCCAGCCTCGGAGGAGCTCCAGCAGCCTATCACTTGCCCGCCATCTCCCCCACACCAGATGCCTGACGTGGGACAGAGCCTGTGCCAGCTCTCTGGCACGGGAAGGGATGGTTTGAAGCCTGGTGTTTCCCTCTGTAGCTGCACCCAGTGGGACTTTCTGCGGGGGCATCTCCACCTACCCACAGAGAGCGAACCCCACTTCGATGCGGGCACGTTCTGGGAGCCCCAGCTGCAGGTGGGTGAACGGGACAGAGCCGTCCTGGGAAGGCAACCCCTTGTCCGCAGCGGTGTCCCGGGCGCTCCCCGTTGGGCTGCCGGGGTGTGGCGGCCACAGCCCCGCTCCCCCTGGCATCGTTCCCCGGCGAGGGCCGCGCTGGGGCGGGTCGGTCCGGGCTCCCCTCGCCCCCCCGCCGCGGCAGGCACCGCCCCCGCCCGGCCCAGCCCGCCCCGCTCCGCTCCCCTTTGTGCGGCAGCCCCGCTCTGCGTACGCGCTGCTCGCCCCGCTCCGCTGCCGCCCGGCACCGCCCGGAGCAGCGGGGCAGCTGGGCGTGTTACATTTGATTGTGTTGAGGTGTATCTGATGGCACTAACATCCAGTGAGATTCAAA
>JANHGL010015600.1:0-34654 GCA_024611195.1 Ceyx melanurus | reverse complement strand
GAGCCTGAAAAACAACTTTCTTTTTTTCTCCTAAAAAAACCCCAACCAAACAAAACACACACAGAAAAAAAAACCCAGCCGCACTCCTCCAAATCTGGAGTTACTCAGCCTGAGTCACACCAAGGCTCTCCTGGCTCTGCCGGCTGAGCTCGCGTGTACCTGGAGTGGGCTGAGCAGGCTGTGCCGGTGGAACCCTCCGCACCACCAGCCACACGGCTTTGCTGCAGCCAAGATAATTATTTCCAGCTTCAAACTTCAACCATTTTTGGTGAATCCCCGAATAAAAATAAAAAAACAAAAAAAAATTGGAGACTATATTTTTTTTTTTTAAATGGGAAAAGTATTTCTTTCATTCTCCCATAACACAAATCCAGCAAACATGAAAAACATGAACCCAAATCAAAGCTCAGACATCACATCTGGGGAGAGACCAAGCATGGAAAATTTTAATCCAAAGGTTAATGTTTGGGAAGCTCCGAGTGTGTGAAAAGAGGGGTTAGATGGGTGCTGCTCTGCAGCTCGAACAGTTGTTGCCGCCAAGTGGCGGCTTTCAAACGGTGCCTGCCTGCCCCAGCCCAGGCACTCGGGGTCAGAAGCTAAAATAGAAAACAACTGAAATCATTGGAAGCAAACAAACAAACAGTCAGATCAGATGCTGGAAAAGCCAGGCAAGGAAGGAGCCAGCAGCATAAAACACAGCTCGAGCCCTGTGACTGGAAACAGCCTCCTGACTTGCCCAGGGTGAGTCGCACCGAACCAGACGGCAGCGGTGCCCTTGCCATCCCCTCCCGCTCCCCCCAGCTCTCCCACGCCACCTCTGCAGCTCCATGAGCACTTGACAGCCCCGTGCCACTTCTGTCCTGTCACCTCTACCTCCTGGCTCTGCAGGATCATGCTTCGGCAGTTATCACATCCTGGGGTTATTTTCCATCCAGCAGCCTGAAACTTCAGCCTTCTCACTCAGACCAACCACAGGATCACAGAATTGTGTCAGTTGGAAAAGACTGTTAAGATCAGCAAGTCCAACTGTTAACCCAGCACTGCCAGGGCACCACTAACCCATGGCCCTCAGCACCACATCTCCATAGCTTTGAAACCCCTCCAGGGATCGTGGGAACTCCACCACTGCCCTGGGACAGGCCTGGACAACCCTTTTGGGGAATAAATTGTTCCTCAGCTCCAATAAACCTCCCCTGGTGCAACTTGAGGCTGTTTCCTCAAAAGGATTTCAAAGCCATGGAGATGTGGTGCTGAGGGACATGGTTTAGTGGTGACCTGGCAGTGCTGGGCTAATAGTTGGACTTGATGATCTGAAAGGTCTCTTCCAACCAAAACAATTTTATGCCCCTGCTTTCCCCACATCCTGCTTTCAAAATGCCTCTGTCTTAATCTTCTGCATTAGATTATGCCCTGTCCAGACTGCTCCTTCCAGACACTGGAAATCTTTCTCCCCAGCTATCACAGACCAGCATCCTAATTGGCTTTGTTAGGGATGGGGCCACGCTTGTAAAATCGCCACGTCTGCTTCCAGGGCTGTATCAAGCAACAACAATAGCTAAAGAGCTAGAGGAGCAAGAGCATCAAGTCCTCCCACACTTAACTAAACACAAAGAGAAGGGACCATATGTCTGCAGAGGCAGCCGTGTCAGGTGGGCCAGAGCCCGGCTCCCCGGGGGTGGGAAGGGAAGGTCCAGGCACCCGCAGGCGTGAGAGCATCCGGCAGAGCAGCGCTGCCCCCTGCGCCTGTTTACAGCGGCCACAGGGATGCCGGACGAGATGCTTCCTGGGATCAGCCAGAGCAGATCTGCTCCCTAAGCTAACAGAGATAGGCTTCAAAAAGCCCATGAGATGAGCTCTTCTCCCAAGCATACACTTGTCAGGAGAAGAGCTGGGCTGCATCTCCCCTCACCCCACTGCGCTCTGCTCCCCGTTCTGCTGTGCCTGCTCTGGGCTTGTTCAGCCCGGAGACAAGGAGGCTCAGGGGAGACCTTCTGGCTCTTGACAGCTCCCTGACAGGAGGCTGGAGCCAGGTGGGGTCAGGCTCTTCTCCCAAGGAACAAACTACACGACAAGAGGAAATGGCCTCAAGTTGCACCAAACAGCTGGGTTGTCATCCACTGCTCCCCCCAGGATGGTGGTGCTGACCACAGAAGCATGACAAGAAGGACAGTTTAGATGGATGATGGGGTACAGCTCCAAAGATGCTAATTTTGAGTGGGCACAAGGCTGCTCAAGATGTCAACACAAGCAGGCTGCTGGGGGGGGACAGAGACACTGGCCAGAGAAAGGGAGAGGGGGAATCAGTTGTTAGCAGAGAATCTCTACAAAAATGGTAGGAAATCAATAAAATAGCACACAAAAATATATATGCTCCCTTAACACACCATTAGATAATCCAGCTCCAGACCAGTTTTGTGGGTATAGTGCCTTGCTTGGCTGAGACAGGACCCCAAAATGCAGACACATCTGCTTGTAACTCCTCTGTCACAGTCCTCTCTCTGCAAGAAGTAACCTAAACCTGCTCACAGCTAACTGCAGAAGCACAGAGATAAAGACAAAAAAGAAGAAAACAGAAAGGAGAGAGAAACACCAGGAATATCTTTAGACATTGAAAGCTTCTCTAAGCTTAGCCCAGAGAAAAGGTTCTGCAAAGAAAACATCTGAGGTACTCCTGCCCAGGCTGTGGAAGGGACTGCAGTGGAAGGGCTGATGGCAATGACGATGCCAAGAGAAGACCTCGTGGAGGAGCTGGAGGGAACTGGTGGCAGGGCTTGGTTGTAAAGGTAGGGGAAGCATGTGAAGAGAAACACAAGCAGAACGGGCTGGTAAAGCTGGGGCTCAGGCCCTGGGCTCCCCCGGGGTTCGTGCTGATGGCAGCGTGTCCCAGCACGCTCCGAGTCCCAGCAGAGGACAGGCAGGCGTGCGCCAGCTGCCCATGGACCATAGCTCCTGCTCCGTGCTCTTCAGCCCTCCAGCCAAGGGGGAAAATGTAATCAGAGCAATTTCTATTAGTGAGAATATAAAGACTTGGAACCTCTGGGCTGTCTCTTGACAACTAATTAATTACCAGGTAGCATCCCCTTGAAGCTGCCAACACAGCAAGCACAAGTTCCAGCATGATTTAGGGAGAGAGATGAACTTTACAATAAACTCGAGAATTTTACTTCATCTCCCGCCACCATCTGAGATCCTGGGGGAACAGGAAGGGGTGGCAAGAGGCAAACTCTGAAGCCATCTGGGATCATCATTAACTCGTTCACTCGTGGCCTCTGAAACAAAACGCCGTCTGCACTGCGAGCAGCAGCTTCGAGCCAGATGAGAGCTCTTCAGATTCTTGGTTTCTTAAACATTCTCCTGCCAGTTTTTGCAATAGGGTGCCCAGCCCCTACCCTGTCCCCCAAGGTTCTGGTCATCAGGACAGCCAGTCTCAGAAACTATTAAGAGCAGAAACTGTCTTTCAAATGACTTTAGGTGATATACTCTTCACTAACAGCAACAAAAAGAAGTTGGGATTGTTCAGCCCGGAGAGAAGGAGGCTCAAGGGAGACCTGTCTCTCAACAACTCCTTGACAGGAGGTTGGAGCCAGGTGGTGTCGGGCTCCACTCCCAAGGAACAAGCAACGGAACAAGAGGAAACAGCCTCAAGTTGCACAGGGAAGGTTTAGGTTGGACATGAGGATAAATCTCTTCACCTTGAGGGCAGTCCAGGGCTGTCCCAGGCTGCCCAGGGCAGGTGTGGAGTCCCCATGATCCCTGGAGGGGTTTCCAAGCCAAAAAAAAACCCCACAGTGGCAGAAGATGCTGTATCTTAACCCCAGGGACCAAAAGGCCTGGTCTTGAGCTAATTCATCTGGCCAGGGAGGCCGTGCAGTGCCATGCTTGTGATGCCTCACCTTTGACCACATCCTACTTCTCACTGTCCTCAACAGAACACCCCTTTCCAGTTGATGAGTTGCTAACTGGTGCATCAGGAAAGTCACAGCCCTACACAGTGTGTCCCCACACAGCAACTACACTGTGCTGGAGGAAAGGAGACTCTGCTTCAGCAACCAAACACAGCTACCGTAAGCCTCTCCTCCCTGAGCCTGGGATCAAAACTTCAGCTCAGGATCATTCCCAGGAGGACACAAAAGGGTAAAGGCTATCTGGGGTGTAGAGGTCACCAGGGACAGCAGAGGACACCGCTCACCACTGCACTGTGCCAAGCTTTGTCCGGACATCACTTACAAAAAAAACTCAATAACAAGAAACTGCAGCTGGAGCTCAGGATGTGTGACCTGCTGGATAGCACTGGGCTTGGGCAGCCAGGACAGAAGGTGATCAAATCTAAGCCCTGTGGCAGCACTCTGAGGTCTGAACTAGGACACAACACATGAAGACATTTGTGGGTGGTCATCCTAGACACAGGGAGTTGGGAGCTGCCGTTCAGTTTGGCAGTGAATTGACCCACACAGCACAGCAGGTAACACTGAGCCTGAGGGCTCTGGACTCAGGGTGGTATGAGATCAACCATCAGCAGCATCGTGCTGAGTCCCCCATCCATGGGGACCATGTTTGAGGACTGCCCCAAGGAGACATTTTACACATGACAACTGTCCCCACCTCACCACTTGAGACAATGCTGGGACACTCCTTGTCTGGGTGGGCAGCTTTGGGGACCACAAGCCTATTCCTACTCCCTGCTCCAGGCTACAGCTCTACTGGTGGCTGTGGATTTCTTCCTTAGACACCAGGACAGCCACAGGTCATTCTGCTCAGGTGCAAACGTTCTAGGCTAAGCCAAAACATTTCTTTTCTTTTTTAGACTTACTTGATGTAAGTCCAAAAACTGAGATGACATCAAAGAGCCCATTGAGTAGATACCCTCCAGAAACACTGAGGGACTTTACCTCGTTAGTACAAACACAGTTCCCCTGCAGACTTCCTGGGAACAGCTGAAGCAGCATCACACTTCAAAAACCAGCCTGCACATCACAGGAGTGGGGAGGAGCTCAGTTCTGGCCCAGGATTGCTGACAACCATTTCAAAGCCCACGCAGGTTCACACACAGAAACTGTCACAGCCCTGGGGGGAACTAAATCACCTTTGTCCCCAGGAGATGGGCTGTAAAGGCAATGCAAGGCAGGAGCTGTCACACAAAGTAGTCAAGGATGACATGCAGTCTGATTTAAAGGAAAGAAGGAAAAGATTTAGATGATGGAGCAATTTACTGTTCCTAGAACTGGTCAGTAACTATTGCTCATGAGATATAAAGAAAGATGTCCCTTGAGGATTTCCAACTGTGCTGAAAGAGTCCATCTTCTCGTGAGCTCTGTCCCTGCTGCAGTCCCCAGCTTGGGTCTGAGGTCACTTCCAGAAGGATGGAGGAGACCTGCAGGAGCCAAGGCTCAGCCATGGCATGGAGTGACAATCAGGAGATATGCTGCTTCCTGGAAGAACTGGAACTGATGTGCAAATAATGAGAGAAAAATGTGGGGCGAGGGAGGGTTAAGGAGAGATTAGTCTGGGGGCACACTCTGGGAGATACACAATGTTAAGTATGAGGGCAAAGGAAATGAAAACTGGAAACTCAAACAGAGTGAAGAATCCAATCCCAGCCTGGGCAGGAAGTTTACACTCTGCTTCTAAATATACATGTTTTTAAATCAACAAGCTTTCTTGTTCCTCAGTTCTACTGTACAACTACACAGGAGAACTACCCAGATAAAGGCCTTGCCAAGCTCTGCCTGGTGAGGTTGTCCACAAGTGACATGGTACAGGTGACAGTTCCCTGCCATGCCCCATCAGGGGAGGGAAAACAGGGTGCTGAAGAAGCCCCAGGAGAGCAGGACTCCGAGCTCCAAGCACCCTGCTCAGCATGTTGGTGCCCAGACCATCACAGGCAGACTGGCCTGTGGTCTCCACGTGTCATGCCTGTGGACCACAAGGAGGAAAGGAAGTGATAACCTGTGAGCATGAGTCAGATGTGGTCCCTCTCTCCTTCCTGCTCTCTGGCCATTGCATTCATGCTCAGCAGTCAGATAGTCACATATTTTTTTAATTTGATATAATTATCTCCTAGAAATTACTGTACACAGCCTCTTGGGATCTAAAGCAATTAAGTGAAGATAAATTTCTTTCATGGAGCAAGCTGTCAAAGGATGAAGCAATTTCATTCCCCATTTGAAGTGGAAGCTTTGGGTCATGCATGGTTTATTTGAAACAATGCCATCACCTAAAGCTGCTGATCTTATCTGTCTCTTTCTGTCTCTCCATTTCAAACTGCTGAAGATGTGCAGCGTGGCACTGCCTGAAGTGATGACATCTGGCACCAGGCCAGCTACAGAAACAAGCTGCTCCTCCCCGAGTCTGAGTGCAAGAGGCCAAGCATTCCTATTAAAAAGGGGGAAACCGAGGTGAAATCTGGGAAGAGCTGAAAAGTGGGAATGCTGCCCAAAGGAACAGGAGATCCATGAGCTACAGGAGAAGTAAGGTGGCTGCAGGAAGAGGAGGCACTGCCCGAGACAGGATGAGAGCACGGAGTGCATCTCTGAGGGGCAGTAGTCTACCAGGCTTCCTCTTTGTCACCAGCCTGCCCTGAAGCCATCTAAACTAGGCTTCAAGGATTCCATTATGACAAGGAACAGACCATGTGCTTCAGTCTGGATGAGGAGATACATGGCAGGACAGAAATTACATCCCAGTAGCACCCGCACGCTAAGTCTCTCAAAAGTTCCAGGAAATTCTCTCCCATCCTCACAGTTCACTATGCCAAGATGTTTCATTTTAGACAAAAAAAACCACCAAACAACAAAACAACATATAAAACATAAAGTAATTCATATAAATAAGCCATCCTCCAAAGCAGTGTTTTTTTATCCTGAAAAGGGGAGGATGGACAGAGATGCTGTGGAGCAGAGTGGCCACACTGGAAGCTCTGCTATCTCCAGGGGCACGGGTTAAGCACTGAGGAGGCTCAGATCCTCCCAGGGGAGGAAGGCAGGCTCCACATCCCATGGGATACAGGCATTAGCCAAGCCAAGCTTTGGATCCTTAGGCAAACTAAAGGTGCCACCCTGACAGCTGAACAGCTCCCACCTAACTACTGGGAACAAAAGGGCAGATAACATCAAGAACAAGCACAAATGGATTCTGAAGTTCTCCTGCATACCACTGGCAGCAAACCAGTCCCACTCAGGCCACCAAAAGTCAACACCTCACCCAAGCACACCACGGGCAGCAACTATGGAGAGCAGCAGCAAAACCAGAATCACCCATACAGATATTCACTCCCATTCCCACCCAGCCAAATCCATCCACACAGCTCCTGTCCTGCTGAGAAAATTCATCTCCCATGGCCTGGACTGGCAAGAGCATTTCACCCATCAGCTTTCTGCAAAGCTCAGACCAGTGCTGATCAAATCTTTGTTCATTAGGACAGATGCTGAACTAAAAATACTGCTGGTACCTATTAGAGGGAGATAATATAACCTGGCAACAGGTACAAGTTAAGAAGCATCTGGATGAGTTAAGAGTGCAGGTATAATCTTCAGAAGTGACTTCAGCATCAGAAATGTGGCAGCTGTTATAGACTCCAAAAATGCACACAGCATGGATATGTCCCTGACACATTTAAGTGCTGCTCCATGGCCACTTCTCTACAGTAAACATCACAAAAGGACCAGCTACCAGGTGAATTAACAGCATCAAAAGGATGTAGCAAACTCCACCAGCACCTGTCCATAGACACAAATCTCTTTCCTTCAGTAACACTGGGTGCCATAACAAACATTGCATGGTTTATGCCTAAAGAGAAATAAGGAACCAAAAGGTAAATATGTTCTGTTCTTTACAAACAGAGCAGGCCAGGCAGGCAGTAACTTCTCAGACCTCAGAAAACACATGATATCTTCATTCTGTGTTTATATGTGCACTTACTTGTCCCAAGTACAGTGAAGCTTTGGTTGCCCAGAGAGGTGGTGGCTGCCCCATCTCTGGCACCACCCCAGGTGAGGATGGCCAGGGCTCTGAGCAACCTGCTCAGTGCAGGGGGGTTGGACTGCATGAGCTTGAAAGGTCCCTTCCAATCCAAACCATTCTAAGAAAGTGAATAGAAATGAATACTATTATTGTCATTATTCCTAATATATAAATTTTTAGACAAGTATTTGTTACATGTGGTGGAGAAAATGCTTTCTGTAAAATGCTGGTATGCAAAATGTTATGGCAAATATTGTTAATTTAAATAAAATATGGGGTTTGCATTATGTTTAAGAAAATGCATACAAATATGTTACAGGGGAAAAAAAAATAATTATCTGGATTTAGGGTCCCACCACAGATCCATTCAGACCAGCAGCACTAACACTGCTCATGAGAGTTCTACACTGGGGAAGAATTTTAACGCTTCCCAGTGAACCTTCACTCAGTACCCCCTTGTCTTCCTAAGGGACAGGGGTGGCCTAGGGCTGAGGCACTGGCCTCAAATCCTGGGTATCAGGGGTTTGTTCTCATCCTGAAGCTAAGGTTTCCTGTGGGACCTGGGTCAGTCCCTCAGCCTCGAGTACCTCTGTTGCCAATCCCTAACGAGGAAATTGCTTTTCCTTCTGTCATAATGTGTTGTGGAGATACATTCATTAATGCCTGGGAAGTGCTTAGACTTCAATGACAGTGAGAAAAGAAAACAGTAAATAAGACCCCAGTGGTGTCTTCTCTTTCAGACTTGGGATGTGACAGCATGAGGACACAGAGGGTTACAGCTCCAGCCTGCTGCAGGAACCGGGCTCTGCATCCTCACCCAGACTCAGCCCAGCGCTGGCAGATGGATTTGGCATCCACAAAAATAACGTGAGGTCCAGCTGGGAGCAGAAACGTGGGGAGCAGACTCCAAGCTCAATGACAGAGGTCACCTTCCGTCTCCCGTAGAGACAGAGTAGATCCCCATCTGTTATTTGGGCTGACCACTCCCTGCATTCCACCCCGTCCACTTCTCTGGCAAGCTTCCCAGGACGTGGATCTTTCTTATTCAGGATAACAATGAGGAGTTATTAATTGGGTCTTTTTTCAGGTTTCCTGAGGTCCTTCCAATAGCTGTGTTGGTGGATACCACAGCCTCCATCGTCTTCAGCAGGGATGTTTTCAGCATTTCAGTTGGTCCAAGACAAAATAGTGCCATGAAACAAGGTCACTCCTGAAGCTAAGCCACAGGCAGAGATGAAGAGCCAGGTCAAGGACTGAGTTTAGTACTGGAGTGCAGAGTCTGAGCAGTGGCAGCATATCCTGCTGGCAAAGCATGAGGCAAAGAAGCAACAAGGAGTCCCAGGGACCCCCTGCACAATCAGAAGCACCACATTAACTCTTAAGCACCACAAAGATTGTCCAAGGTGAGGCCACGCTTCATGGCCAGGGACTGGCGTGACCAGCCTTTCCATTTCCTCAGAGTTTCTCTGGGTAGCAATAAGAGATGGCTCATTGGGAGAGGATCCAGCATTAATGGTGTTTTAATGAGGCCTTTCAATACACTTACAGACTAATCAGCAAATTCCACGAGGTCTGGACTCCAATATGTCATTCTCAGCACACTAAAGTCATGGTGAATGCCTCTTTTATAGCCAGAGCTGTGTGCTATCTGGGCCTGATGTCCTGCCAAGATGTGGCAGGTTTTGTGCCATTAGGGTGCTGCAGCAGCAGAAATGAGGCCCTTACCTGCTGAAAACCTTCCAGGGAAGCAAAGGGTGCACGTGGTGTACACAGGCCGAGGAGATGCTCACAGAGACTTTGTTTGGACTCTCCTTCCCTAGGTCACTCCACTGGTGAGAACACGAGGTCAGCAAATTTCTTGAATAGGACACTTCCCGTTTCCCAAGAGCCTGTGCCCAAGCTCTGGAGGCAGCTTTTAGTACAAAAGGATTAAACACAAATAAGTTTTGCATCTCGTTAACATAAACCTGGCCTGAGGATGCCAGAAGCAAGGACAACAAGAGTCATCTGATCCGTGCAAAAAGATCCAACGCTGCCTGAAACCAGGTGTGGGACAAGGCTGATTTCTCCTGTCAGCCTCTGCCTTGAGCTGATGATCACATCATTCTCCCAGAAAACACTTCAGAAGAGCCTTTTGCTGACACCAGAGCCAAACTGTGCAGCGCTGGCAGAGAACTGCACACATGCTGGCACGTGTGCTGGCACACGTGCTGCACAGCTTGTGCCCTGATTGACTTGGAGTTGAGACAGTGGCTAAAGTGCCCTGTCCAAGGTAAGCCTGGAGGAGAAGCAGAGGTGGATCCAGGCTGGGTGAAGGCAGGAGAGGAAAGGATGGAAACATCCTGAGTTGCTTGAGCAAATTCCCCACGGCTTCCCCAGGCATCAGGGTACCGCTCATTCCCTTCGTGTGCCAGGAAAGAGGCGTCTCGGGGGTAGGGTTGGTTGTTACCATCAACTTCTGGTTCTTCCCTCTCCTGCTTCTCCCTCAAGAGATGTTGCTGCCTGGAAGGCAGCACCTCGTACTTCCCTGCAAGCTGCGTCCAGACCACAAAGCCACTCTCAAGCTCACTAACAGGCACATTAAGAGAACACGTGTAACTGGATCTTAACACATTGGCAGGTGGTTCCTCACCTCACAGCGAGACTGCATTTCTCACACACCAGCTCTCACCTTCAGGACCCCAGCTCTGCAGAGGGGTGCTAGACTGGAGGTAGTTAGACCTGCTCCTCCTCACCATTGTGCCTGCCTGGCCAGGGCTGAGGGATCTGTTAATGCTCTTGGCCAGGGTAAAGCAGCCAGGCAGCTCTGAACTCCTGCTGCATTCAGCTCAGTGCCATGGCTGTGTCACCAGGCAGGCAGTTGTCCCTCCGCCTCTGCGTGGCCGGGACCAGAGGACGTGAAAAGCTCCTATGCCCCAGAGACTGCAGTGCACAGGATATGGACTGGATTAAAATCTGGTCAACAGAGGTCTTAAAATGTCAGTGTAAACAGGAGGGCAGTCCTGGCGGGGCCGCGGGGAAGCTTGCTTGGGCTTATGTTGCTTAACAATGGGTTCAGTGACCTGGAGAAAGAAAACCTTTACTGATAATGCCTGCAGATTAGACATCATCTCCTACCCTCCCAGTCTTTGAAGAGAGCAACTCACCAACAGACAAAAAACCTCAAAATTGCCCTGTTGCCTACTCAGGAGCAAACACCCTGCTGTTTAACAGAGCTAAATGTAAAGCTGTGAACCTGGGAGTAAAGGCTGCAGGACACTGGAGGAGAGCACAGTGGTCATCTCCTCCTCACAAAGCAACACATGGAGCCTGGACAGTCACAGCACAGAAGCACCAGGAGAATCCAAACACACCCCAGAGACAGGGATGTCCCTCATGTTATTTGGCTTCTCGAAAGACGATGGGGGTCTTCGGGCACGTTTACATACTGGGGTCAGAGCAGCAGCGGAGGGTTTCCCAACCCAGACACCAAAATTCAATCAGTGGAAATTGAAACAAGACAAATTTAGATGGGAAACTAAGCACGTTTTTCACAATGACTGAAAATGGCTCCTGCAGCAATTTGCTGAAGACCCCTATGGGTTCTCAGCCTTTCCAAATCAAGGCTCGGTGCTTTCTACAGGACCTCCTCTTGTTCTCTTCGAAATTTCCCTGTAGTTTCCTGAGGAAGAAGAGACCAGAGGAGATGACCACAGCTCCTCCCAGTTTGCCAGTATCCGGGACTCTCCCAGGGCTGGATTCCCCACTTCCAGGACTGATGCACACCACCGTGGGCTCCTCTTTGAAGAGGAGGTTTCTGACCTGTACTTTCTTCCCAGAAGCTCCCCCAACGTTCAAAGCACCTTGCTGACAGACAGGCAGGTGTGCCTGTGACAATGGCCACCTCCCCAAACCCAGCCTGGGGAGAAGGCAAGGGGAAGAGCGGCCCCCCAAACAGAGCCCTCGGCAAGGCACGGGGGAGGACTCCAAGCCCAGCTGTGACATTTCCTTTCCCCTCTACCTGTACAGCTGTTTCCTACAGGGCTGCAGCCTCAAGTGAGATGTGTGAGGCTTCTGTAGGTGCTTGGGAACAAGATGGAACAGAAACTCTTCACACCTGGCCCCAAAATTACAGCACGCTGGAAAGTGGCCAACATAAACTGGCAGAGTACCAGTTGCAATGGACATCAATTAAGAAGCCTGTCATCCTCAGACTGCAGGCTTTGCTTTTTGTGATCTGCATCGCTCCTTAAGCCTTCAGCAGCACCAGTGCTGGAGTTTTCCAGATGGGATCATTTCCCTCAGATTCCACTCGCTAGATTTATTGCAGTATTTTTTTCTAAATTTTTTTTTTTTTAAACCCACCCCCTCCCCTTTTAAGAGCCTGAACTATTATTCCACACTGCAGATCTCTCCAGGGCTGTATTCAGTGTCCTTGTGCAGCTCTAGTGCTTGTCTGCCACGAGTCCCCTTTGCCTTCAGCTGGAGAAACTGAGTTTTTAAGAATATGCTCAAAACTCTCTTAGCTTAATGACTGATTAAAAACCAAGACCAGATGATAAATGAGCTGAATACCTCTCTGGAAGACGCCCTGCATGGCCCTAGGAGATGCAGCAGCAGTCACCAGCACAGCACTCATGCCCATGTCTATGAAGGTACATTTCAAACAGCACAACAGGCACCAGCATATTCTCCTTTGTCACCCAGACCTGGGGACATGGAGTCGTAATGACACCCAGCAAAGGCAGGGAGAGGCTCCTGTGGTGTCCGTGCAGTCCCTGGCACTTGCAGTGTGAGGAAATACCAAGGATGGAGGAGGAGTTCAAAGCAGGTGATATTCTTCACGCTGCCTTCGCGGTGGCATAAAATCCAGCCTCTCCTCCATCACTCAATGACATCATCTTCCAACATGGCCCATAATTTAGCTTAATTGCCTTTTACAATCCAAAGGCACCACATGAAAGGGAAGGTCGAGGTGGGGATGGAGTTCAGATACTGGTCAGAAAACGTAAACATCTCTAACTCTGCCGCCGCGGGGCTGCCAGCTCCTGCCAAGTCCCCGCTCAGAGCAGGGCTGCCCGTGGCAGGATCTTTCACTGCTTGTTTGGAAACCGAGGCAAGGAAGGAATGGAAGGAGTTTTTTCAAGGACGACTCCTCCCTGGACTCTCCTACTTAGCGCTCCGATCTCTGCTCACAGTTTCCCTTTTCCTCTCTGGACCAAACTCCAAGCTGGAAGCTCTCACTCTCCTGGGCTGAGTGCGTTTGCCTGCCAGCTGGAGGGAGATGCTCCAAGGCTATGGAATGGGAATATGGAAAGGATGCTGAGAAAACAGCTACATTTACTCACTGGGGTTTTCTCTCTGCTTACAAAGAGTTTGTGCTCTCACAGTTCTGGTCTCACTACCCTTTCTCTGATGCCTTGCAAGAAGTCCTCCTAAAATCACTGTGGTGCAGCCCCTCTAATGTGGGTGTCATTCCCAGCACCCCCGGAGTCGTTAGGTCTCAGAAAGGACAAAACCTCTGGTGTTTGGAGTCATGACAGAGCCCAGTCACACCAACAGCTACTCCTCCTCCCAGGCTTGTAAACCTGGGGCTTCCATTCCAAGAAGCATCAGACGTGACTACACATTGACAAGAGATATCTGTAAGCCTTAAGACTGAAATACCATAAGCAAATGGATACCAAGACAAGACTAATTTTAGCCCAAGCCTAAATAATAATTAGCTCCTAATTAGCTAAATCAAAGTCTCAAGCTCTGCAAATCTAGAGCACAGTGGGGCAACTGGAGAGCAGGTCAAATTTGGACTGGGTCACAAATAGCCAGTACAGAGGAAAGAGGTTTGTGTTTTCTGAGGAGGACAAAGCTCAGAGTTTAGGCTGTCAGCACTGACAGGTGAGTAGTGCACACAGCAGGAAGCAAGTACTTGTGAAACCAGCAGAGCACCAAGTGTGGGAGGCTAACTGGCCACCCTGGAGCTGGAGGAGCCACAGAGCACCCTCTTTGTAGGTCTGGGGCAGCAAAATATTGCTCATTATTTCTCAGAGCCTTGCATTTCGGGGCTTACATTTGCCTGGTGAGGTGAGACAGGGTTGAGACTAGCTGAGTGGGGAGTATCTGAGACAGGCCACTCCACACATGAGCATCCACATGAGGGGAAAAAAAAAAAGTGTCTTTCTGTTTGAGAGGAGGGAACCACAGTGACTAGCCCTATAAGCATATGTATTAATCATGCACCGTCTGGTTTTAATCCACACACTGCTGATCCTGCGTCTCACTGTATTGTTATCAGGGGAAGGAGTATTTCTCCTCAATCTTATTCACCAGCCAAAAGCCTGAAAATGCAAAAAACACATTTGTGAAGTGCCTTCCCAAGGACCCTGGGCCCCGGACCTGGTGAGCTGGGGCTGCTGCCTTTTTATTGGCGTTTAAAAACCTTTTATTAACGTGTGTCAGGGCTGGGGGAGGAGAGAGAGGCTCCGGTTTCAGGACCCCCCATGCAGAGAGGTTTATTGTGGGAAGGGACATTAACACTTTCTCCTCCACATCTCCCTGGCTGGGGCATGTGGCAGAGGTGTGCTGCAGGCACAGGCTTGCCTGATGCACACACTGAGCCCATGCAGAGCTTCCAGAGTGATGCCCCTCTGGAATGCAGGTCCTCCCTGCTCTGCTCTGTGCTGGGCAGTCTGCAGCCCCCCTTCCAGCCTGGCCACCAGCTCCAAGGAGCCACTGCAGAGCAGGATGCTCCCAAGACAACAGGCTTCAGTGAGAGTTGAGGAAACCAGGACATTCCCTAGGTTCCCAGGGCTGCACAAAAACAGACCCACATACAGCTCAGAGGCACCATCCCTAGGACTTGCTTTAACCTCAACACAACACAAGCATTTTCCCTGTCCCTCACAGCAGCACCAATACACCATCTGATGAAACCACAGTTGCTACCTTCTCTTTTCCTAAACCTTAACTCAGCCACGCTGCCATTCCCTGCTCTTGCCTTGGGTACAAGGCTGGGTGAGGTCCTGGCAGCATCTCCTTTGGCTGCAAAAGCTGCAGACACAGCCTGACAGCTCAGGCACCAGGCTGCATAGTTTGCTGTTGACTGGTACATTCAATGGTGTTCCATCACACAAGCTGCAATGGATATCTGCCCAACATACACCCAGGAAAACATCACCAAGTTATGCTCACCCTGGAGCCAGCTTTTTGTTGGTTACAGCCTCGGTGGCAGTGGAAGAGACGATGGGAAGCTCTCAGTGTCACACTGGCTCCAGCAGGAATCCAAATGCACAGCTTCATGGCAACGAACCCAGTCAGAACGTTTTCACTCAAAATAAAAGCCAGGCCAAACGTTCAAAAACTTGCTGAAAAATTATAGCTGATTCTCACACTCCATCTGCTAAATGGGATGAGGAGAACAAAAAGAAGTGGGAAGCGTAGTGTTTGTCCTACACAGCTCACAAAACAACCATCTCCTGGTGGAGCCAACAACCTAACACCATTTTAAGCCCAGTACTCTCCAGTCTTGCCTTTCGACAGGTTCCTTTCCTCTGATATTTTACAAGTTCATTCCAAAACTGTGGTGAAAAAATCAGGGTATTTGGGGATCCGCAAGCCAGGTGAGGTATTGTTCTTGCAGGAAAAAGCCAAATGCCTTTTCCTAGTCATGCAGGTGGTAAGAAAGGTACCACAGTTTGCTTCCCAGAGCCACTCTGGCACACCAGAGCAACAAGATATTCATAGGGTGCCTTATAAAGAGCAGTACATTTTCTTTGCCTCTCTAGCAAAGACCTGTCAGGAACTTGGGCTGATTATCAGGCCAAGACTGAGAACACAAGAGAAAGAAATATGAGAACACAAGAGAAAGAAATAATTCCTGCTAAAAAGCCATGAAAAAAAAAAAATCACTACAGGAAAGACAGTTCTCACCACACATTTCACACCTGCTCGCAGCTCAGTCAGTCAGGAACCAGCAAGGAGCATAGAAAGGGGAGAGTTCCTGCAAAGGGGCTGGGTGTGGTACATGCCAGACAGAGCTGCTCTGCTGCAGGGTGCACTACCACTGTCTGACTGAGCCTCAGGGATACAGATCCCCTGGTGTCACCATGCTCAGCATGGACATGACACCCTTCCACTGCAAACAGCCCAGAGATGCATCTGTCAGCTGAGGAGTCAGATTCATCCAGGCTCTGTGTGCTGGAAGAAGGGCAGGGAGCAGATGGTGGGCTGGGGAATACACACATGCTGCAGTTCAGTTGGGCTGGGGGCTTCTTGAAAGGTAAATGGCTTTTTGTATCATGCTCACAGTCATATGGGTTCATGCCTCTCAATCATACCTTCCTGGCTTGGCCTGCACCACCTTCTACAAAACCCTGATCCCTGAGAGTCAAACAATTCACCTCACTAATACTGCAGAAGGAGGAGATCTGTGGAACAAGGAAGTAATTTGACTGTGATGAGCAGCTACCACTCCAGTCCCTTTCTACAGCACTAGTGAATCACAGAAAATGGGGTAGGAGCATCCAAAGAGGTCACTCTGTCTCCTTTCCCAAGGCATCACTTCCACCCAAGATGTACCTGAGCGAGCCACCCAGCCTGCTTTTAAACATCTCCAAGGCTGAAGAGATTCTGCAGAATTTCTAAGGAGACTGCTTTCAAGTGCTTAACTACCCAAAGGTATGAAGCCTTTCCTCCAAGTCCAGTCTTAATCTATTTTGCTGCAATTTATGCCCATTCCTTCTCGTGCTTTTCAGCATGGAGCTGGAGGACAGCTTGTTCTCCTCTCTGCAACAGCTCACTGCATTTTCCCTGAATTTCCTCTAGATTCGAAAGCCCCAACTTCTCCAGTCCCTTCTTGGAAGTCAGGCTTTTGTGATTTCTGCTCTTTCTCACTGACCTCCCCATAATCCTCTTGGGTGTCCTCAGAAAAGTGAATATACACACCTGCTGTTCCACCAGCCTGACCATTCCTGAAAACACTGGTCAGTACTGTATTGAGAGGAGACCTTGCAGAATCCATTGGTTCTGCTCAGCATGCCCCAGGCAGTGCTGGTACCAGTGGGTTCCTCTGTCTACCTCTGTGTGATGGATTTGGTGTGCAAGGCAGAGACCAGAAGATGGAACAACTGGCACTCAACGGGGGCTCGGACCTGCATAAACAGCCCAGCCTGCTGGGTGGGATCTTGCTTCCAAAGTCAGCTACTTTCAAACCAAACAAGACCCACGGAGGTGGGGAAAAAAATACAAAGAACAGAGAAAGAAATACAGGGATACAGCCACAGCCAGGCCTGGCTCCTCTCTGGGATCTGTGCTGCCTTTCCAGCAGAGCTGAACTGGTACCACTGTGCCTGATAATCCCGAGCCCTTGAGTGGCTGCTGCTGAGTTGCAAAGGGCTCCAGTTCTCACCAGTGGGGTTGTTTGGTTTCTTTATAAAACACCAGAACCAGAGGGAGCCAGGACAGTGAGAAAACTCATCTTGGAAGCTCACATGTAGCTAGAAGACAAAAATATGTCTCCTCTTTCACAGAGGAGTGCAAGTGCCTGGCAGGGCAGGTAGATGGCACTCCGAATAAACTGCTGTGTGGTTACAGGAGGCAGAGTTCAGGGAATATTGACCCCCCCTCCACTACTTATGGGACACCAGACGGAGCTGCTCAGACATCTTACCTGCCTGCTGGGGGCTCTGGTTTGTGGCTGCTGAGGAAAGAGTCCCTGTGGAGAGAGTGGGGCACTGAGATGGTCCCCAGCACAACCCCAGTGAGGCTGCAACACACACTGGGTGAACAGGCAGCAACTGCATGTTTGGTTTTTTTAACCCCATCAAATAGAGCCTTGAAAATCCATTTCTCCATAGTGACTTTTTGGACTAAGGTGCTTTCCTGAACTGGGAGAGCTCTCAGTTTTACTGGGACCCTGTGCTCCTCTGCCACAGGCAGTGCTGTGAGCACATGCTGGGCAGAGAGAAGTGAAACAGAATTTTGCACCTCTTGGGTCCCTCTGTGACAAAGGTCCTAAATTTCTCAGTGTCATTTCAGGCAAACATCAAGAAGAAGTGGCACACGGGAAGGCACATTGCCACTGTCACATGCAGGCTCTCCACTGAAACCAGCCCCTGCATCTCCACTTCTCCTCTCTTAGCACCGACCTCTCGGGGAGGGAAGGCCAAGAGCTTCCCAGATGAGCAGCGTTTCTGGTGCTCCGATTCTGCCTCCAAGCAGGAAGCTGTTGAGAGCCACTCTCATCCTGCCGTGTGCCTCCACGGGTGTGCAAAACAAATGCCATTGTGCCTCTTCCATCCCCCATCAGGTTCAGACACGTTATCCAAGCGCAGCCCCCGGGTCCCTTCTGGCCAGGTGGTGGCAGAGAGCAGACCCAAAACCCCACATCAACAAGGGAACTGATTTCATTATTCTAAAAACAAACAGCCAAAGGAAAGTTCAGGCTAAAATGGGCTCCTTGAGCAAAGAAAGGAAAATAGAGAGCAGGCAGTGGGGAATGCTTCATATTCCTAAAAGCCTTTTGTACGTTAACACATGGTGTCTGCTTCTCTCTAGTCACCTATTTATCACTCTCCTCTTTAGAGAAGGAAAAAAGTCCTGGCTGCTTTCCTAAGGCAGAGTTTTGTGGCCGGGGGGAGGGGGAGGGTGCTTTAAGCATGATGCAAACCATTTGGAGTGCACTGAGAGCACTGCCAACACAAGCTGCACTATTTAAACAAGTGAGGAAATGATCGTATATACAACATGCCAGCGAGCACACACACACCAGAGGAAGTCGAGAGGGGTTTTCATGACACAGAGCTGGATGTCAGCGGCTGAAAGGTCGATATTTTCCCTTAACACCCTTCTCAATGACTTAATCGTGTTCCGTTTGCACAGAAAACTTCCCAAGAATAAAAGTCTGGAGGAATCAAGGGGGGATGTTTGGCCTACTGCTGACCTTGTCCGAGGTCCTCTCCACGTAGCAGGGCTCCTGGGGGGCGACCAGCAGGGGAACGAAGCCCGAGAGCAGCCGATCCTCTTCCAGGCTAAGCAGGGCAAGGTCGTCATCTGGGTCCTTGTACAAGGGCACCTCCGACTGATTCACTGTGGTCAGTATGTTACAGAAGTCAGCCAGCGTCGCCCACACATCTACTGAGACCCTGGGAGAACGAGGAGAGACGTGAGCAATTCGGGGCTGGAATGCGTTGGGAGTTGCCTGCAATGCTGCAGCGAATACCAGAGAGGTGAGGCGAGGCAAAGCCACCACTACCCTACCCCACCGGGAGGGCTCCGGCCGCAGCTGCGCTGGCACCGAACCCAGCAGTGCTTGGAACCCTCGCCCGCCAGCACCGACACCGACCACCCCATCCCCCCTCCCGGGACGGGGATCTCACCCTTCCCGCTCCCCTGCCCACCTCTGCCCGCTCCCGAGCCAGCGGCTTCCCCAGGGAGTGCCAGCAGGAACCCGGCTGTTCCAGATGGGAGAAACGATGCTTATTACTCAATGTGAAAGCCTGCTGGGAGGACACTCCAAACCCCGAGGCTGCTCTCAGGGCAAAAGTGGTACCCAAGGGGCTCCGGGCCAGCCCGGGGCACCCCTCTCCTGCAACCATAGTTTAAAGCACAGAGATTTTTCCAGTTAAACCCCAGCCACGGGGATTAAACCACATTTTGCTTCTGGCCACGGTTTCAACACTTTACAAGTGACCTGCGAAGCTGCTTCTGCAGCATCTCACCTTCCTGGAGTGGCTGTGATGTGCAGGGAGCTGGGTGAGAACACAAGGCAACCAGCAACCCTGGACTGCTGCCTGTGCATGCCCATCACACACCCCCATTGCTGAGCACACCCTGGGGAGGACCCAGCACCCTGGGGGAAGCAGGTGACAAGCACAGGGGCACAGCAGCTGACCTCGTACTGCATTTCTTCCTCCTGTTTCTGAAAGCACCCAGGCAGGGTGATTTTTAGTGTGTAAACTGGGACAAAAGCAAGGAACTGAGCAAACAGGCTGATCTGCTTCTGGTGGCAGTCAGGAGGGCTGCTCCTCCACCACCCCACACCTCTGGGACGCTGAAAAAACCAGGGAAGGCAGCATCACCAGGGGTGCAGCGGTGACCGGTGCAGCCCAAAGCAGCTCAGGGCTGGAGGGAGGCCCCCTGCTCTTTGAACTGCTCCAGGTGGACAGAATCTGCACTCGGTTATTTACGGGAATCAATGTACCAGCAAAGCACACTGAAATGAAACATCTTGTTTTCAAGAGCGTCCTGGGAGCCAGGCAGAATGAGGAGCCATTAATCAAAGCCCGGCACGTAATCAGCACACATGTACCGCAGTCGCCCACGTCCCTAAGCCAGCCCCAGCCCGCCTGCTGCAGAGGAGAATAGGTCCTTCAAAGCCCCACGGGCACCCACACCAGGAGCTGGGTTCATTCACAAAGCTCCATCGTTTGGCTCGGCCAGGTTTGGCTGTCAGAAATGTTTAAATATGGAAAAAAATAAACAGTTGCAACACGTTTTTTTTCGGAGGGATCTGTCCGAGGCCCTTTGTGATGTAATGGGAAACGCTGCGTTTGTGCTACCAGCTGGAAAATAAACAGAGCTGCGAGGGTTAAAAGGAACTGAACTTTCCACGACCCCTATCTGCAAAAGAAGAAAATAATAAGAGGAATGATCCACTGCCCCACAGCCCTGATAGTTTATCCTCCGGCCCAGGCTGCAGAGACAAGCACCGGATGTGATAGGGCTGCTCTGGGCCACCTCCAAGGCAAGCTCTGCCCATGGGAGATGCACAGGGCTTGGGAGGCTCAGCCCTCCCCCAGTGCCCTGCTGGCAACTGGGCTCGGCTGCCTGAGTCCAGTCACATAGCACTGGTGGGGCCCCGCCAGCAGTGAGGGCTTGGCTTGGATGAAGGAGGTGCAGAGGCTGCAGGCATCAGCGGGGAGAGGAACGGGGAAAGAATCACAGACTGGGTTGGGTGGGAAGGGACCTTTCAAGCTCATCCAGTCCAACCCCCCTGCAGGGAGCAGGGACATCTGCAGCTAGAGCAGGTTGCTCAGAGCCTCGGCCAACCTCACCTGGAATAGTTCCAAGGATGAGGCACTGATCACCTCTCTGGGCAACCTGGGCCAGGGTCTCACCACCTACAGTGTAAAAAAAATCCTTCTCTCCAGTTTAAATCTCCTTCTTTTAGTTTCAATCCATCAACCCTTGTCCTGTTGCAACAGGCCCTGCTAAAAAGTCTGTCCCCATCTTTCTGACAGGCCCCTTTAAATACTGAAAAGCCACAAGAAGATCTCCCCAGAGCCTTCTCTCCTCTAGGCTGAACTGTCAGCCTTTCTTCACACCAGAGAAGCTCCAGCCCTCCAAGCTGGAACCTGCAACCAGTGGCGAACAAGTGCATAGGGGTGTCTGGGACAGGCAGAAATGCAGGACACATTCTCAGGGGGGCTGAGACAGCCAGGTGCCTGGGGCCAGGGTGGGGGAGAAGAGAAACACACACACTGCAGAGACCTCCCCTGTATTCCCCAAGAAACAGAGCTGCAGGGGATGCAAATAACCAGTGAGGGTGGGAGGGAGGCAGTGGTAGGATGCTGGGCAGTACTGGGTGTCACAGCAGGGCGAGGGTGACAGTGGGTTGACAGAGCAGTGCAGATGAAGTACAGGGAGCCACCTCCCTCCATGGGGCTTGGCACCCAAAGTCAGAAAAATGCCATGTGAACCAAGCCAATGCTGCCAACACCCCTGCGGTGACCCAGCACAGCGGTCCACTCTCCACCCTCAGCTGTCTCCCCCCAGCCCCTCTGGCAGCACTACCAGGCAGGGCAGCCCCTCACTATCCCTTGAGGACAAAGAGCAGCCCCTGTCACTTTATCCCCTTCATGCCCAGCTCCCTACAGCTTTGCAGCACTTTGTCACATCTCTCACCCACACTGGCCGTGTTAGGTTTGCACCCTGGGTTCTCATCTGTCAAGTCACAGGCTGTGCTGGCTCCCCCAGTATCAAGATCCCACTACAACCCAGCCCTGAGCAGCTCTGCAGCAGCAGCTGGCAGCTGGGCAGCGCCCACTCACAGGCAGCACCCTGCAGAGCCTTCAAACAGCCAACAAAGGAGGTGGTGTTGGCATTTCTGCTCTGTTTTTCTCCTGCAACATGGAAGGAGCACCTCAGAGAGAGCATCTGGCAATTTTCTGCCTTCCTCTCAGGTGCAGCTCCTTCTCAGCAGCACATTTCCCAGTGCTGGCACCACTAGGACCAGTTACTGGCTGCCAGCCACCAGTAAAGCCAGCGAGGGCTAACAGCTGACAGTGATCTCCTGCTGGGATGTGCACTCACCCTGGAAGGTCACACTTGGGAGCCTTGGCAGGTGACTTCTCCCCCCTGCCCATTCCCAGGATGCCACTGTGGCCACCTCCAGGTGCCGGAGCTTCTCTGGGAAGGCAAGGCAGGCCCAGGTACCTGGGAGCACTGCACACACAGTGACATGGCTTCAGGGGCCATGAGCTCCTGATGCCAATCCCAGGCACATGGCTCCCGGGTACCGGGACGAGGTTCCCAGAGCTTTTAAGCGAGGAAGCGAGGCGAGGGTTAGCGCGAGGTCTTTCCTCGGAACGGGGGTTCATTCGCTTCCCCACAGACACATTTACATTTGCTTATTCCACTAGGACAGGGAAAAAAAAATAAGAGTTAATTTCTTTTTTATTGCCTCAAGATTCCAGGGTGTTTCTTGCCCTGATACACAAGGACTGGAAGCAAATTTACTGCGGCATTAACTCATGTCTACAAAAATATTAACATCTAAGTCAGTTTTGATAAAACAATGAAGATTTTTTGATAAACAAAAGCACAAATCTACACATGAGGTAGAACTCTATATGAGGAGCTTAACTGCAGATCTAAAACCTCAGCACTGTGGTTCTACATGTTAATGTGGATGTATTTGCATAATTTGAAGGTTTACTAAAACAATGAGTGTACCTCAAGCATACCTTTTCATCCAGTTCAGATTAGAAGTCACCTGAGGATTCTTCTTCAGGTAGTCTCATAAAATTTATGCTACAAAATTTATATTCTAAAATGCAATCAACTGGGATCAAAGTATCATGGTTCCATGTGATATCTATCTTTAATGTAAACCAAACATAGCATATAATTGATTACAATAGGGAAGTTACCTACTTTTTAAGATACATGAAATGTTTTCCCTTCAATTATAACAGCAAAGAAATTGTTTGGACCCTGTAAAGACTAGCATAATCTATTCCAGTTGGCTTCAGATTTCAAAAGATGCAAGCACATTGCTGAATATCATGCTTAAAGAAGTTACAAAAACATAAGTGTCATTTAGCTGAACATCCAGCTGTCTATTGCCAAAATAAATTTCTTATATGAAAGAGATGATGTTCATCTCCACCTTTTCCTAAACTAAGCTTGACAAAAGATGTTGGAATGTATTTGAAAATGTCTTAACTGTCAATGTTTAAATAGACCAAGAATAAGTCTGCTGCCACCACCTAAATTCATAGAAGATACAGCTCCTGCTTAAAAAATCTTTTAACTGAAAAGATATTATCAGTAATTACAAAGGATATCTGTTGGTAAACAATAAAATTGGGAGTCCAGGGTAATGTCGCAGAAAACAGAGTTTTTTTAGGAGATGAAAAGTTTATTTAAAAACTGCCAACATTTAACAAAACCATTTTACACTATTTTCCATTTTCTACAGAAATACAATAACTTACAGCTGTGCTTAGACCATTCTGACACTAATACATATAAAAAAAAGTCTGCTGATAAATAAAGTGAAAAAAAAAATCTGTTAATCTAACACCATCACCACTAAAATTGTACCTGCAAGTTTTGGAAGACCTCTGCATAGAATAGTTACGACTGTAGGGGTGCTTGCTTTTTTTTTTCTTTTTTTTTTCTTCATTTTATAGCACTAGGATATGTAAAAATTTAACATGCAATACAAAATACTTGAGAGAATCAAAGTAAAATTCAGTGTGCACAACTGGAAAGCAATGCTAGGATGCCCTCCTATGTTTCTTAACTAGGTAACAGAAAACTAAACATTTTATGTTGTGGAATTTCAGCTTCCCCTCTCAGCAAAATTAGATTTATAAGTATGAAAAGCTATACTTGCCTAGGTTCCACAGAAGATGTATTAAAGTTGTGGAGAAGATTAGCTAGTACTAGATAACAAGAAATAATTATAGAACATCTGAAATCAACATTAAGTAGATGCATTTTCAAAAGGAAAATATGTTACCTAGTTATAAGCATTTGTAAGATGACAGGGTAGCAAATATTGTTGCTCCATAAATTCATATAACACACTTGAAGAACAGCAACACTTAAGCCATTCACTATTGAATAAGACTTTCTCCCTTCAATATTGCATCTGTTACCACATGGTACTTGAAAGCTCACCATTCATCCCCAAGTATCTTGCACAAACTCAGGCATTGACCTATATCGTATCAATATGCAATACTTCCCAAACTAATGCTGTTACCCTAATTTTAACACCAGTAAGATGTATGAAACTTTTTTTCTATTACAAAAGAGGTAAAAAAATGTGAGGGGCAGGGTGGAGGAGGGGGGAAGAAATGAGGAGTGAGAGGGGAACAGGAGGTATGGGGAAGGAAGCATTCGTAGTTACTGGTTACCCCACAGTATCCATACTTCTCTCTAGCTGCCCTTTTAAACTTGTAATATTCCACAACCATAAGTTTCTCCTCAACTACAGCGCTAATGAATATACATTACCCTGTTTTTATTCCTCAAAGCCATAAACAGACCATTTATGAAAGATCAAGAAGTCACTTACAATGTCACACTAAGTATGTCCAAGATACCACACAGTGGCTGAAAAACTGCAGCATGGCCTGATCCTATGCAGTGAAAGCAGAGGAAATTTTGTCACTCATTTTAATAAATATAAAAATCAAGCACTCAAGACTGGAAACAAACTAATGACCTGAACCCTGCAAGTTAGTTCCATACAAGGACCCTGGAAGGTTTATTACTTGCTCATACTAAGCTTCCTGACTTAATGAATCCCCAAATTAAGTAAACCAAGATTGTACACATCAACTCAGGGCTTCCATACATATTCTTTCTTCCTTCTGTCCTAGCAGCTGGTAAGAGAAACTGAAAATATCAAACCTGTATGAGCAGAACATGTTCTTGCTTTTTTAATTTTTGCATTTAAGGTCATGAACAATATTTTCAGTAATTCCCTATGATTTTAAGTGATCATTTTAGAACACTTGCAATGAATCACACTGTTTAGGAGAGAGGAAAGGGTTTCAGCATTTCCCAGTAAAATGGAGTTCTTTAAGGAGCAGTCTCAAATTCAATAATTCAAAATTAGAAGACATTCAAAATTATGAGTTGCTTTGAAAATCTTTTTTTTTCTCTTTTTTATGCGATTCATTCTTATAGAAAGAACATGAGAAAAAGATTCAAAATAAAGTACCAAAATGACTATCGTTGTTTGTGTTCAAATACCAATTTCAGTTGCTAGATTGTGGCTGATTTACTTTTCCAGTCTTCTGTGATGCTAAAGCACTTCATCCAAAATACGTCTCTTATTCCTTCCTGGACAACTCCTGAAAGGTATCCCCCGGGTAGGACAGTACCTGTTCTCCCAGCTTGCAAGACCTTACAAAACCTTTCACTGTCTCAAACACTCCCTACAAGCACTTGCGAAAACACCTCTACTAGTAATTTCGTTTGTATATGAGCACATTTGCCTAAGTATTGTGAAGGCAGGGCAGATTATGCCAGGGAGGGGAAGCAAGAGATCTCACTGCTTTCAGTAAAAGCCCAGGCACTGGCAATGATCCTTATAGATTCAGACTTAGGACTTCTTCCACAGAAGTTCTGCTTGTACATCACCAGCACTATACAAAAATAGCTGTATGTGGGAGGGTTGTGCCTTTTTTTACAGGACGTTATATAAATACAGTTCTAACATCCAACCACCAACCCACACATACATGCACACTTATTGTGGGAGAATAAATATGGATAATTTATTCACAGATAAGCCCTCTACTGATGACTAAAATAGAAAACTATCCCCCTCTGACAAAGTAAGACCAGTGAAAAACAAGTAAGCATTACTTTACATTCACTATCCTGTAGAACTGGTCATTTATCAGATTACTTTCCAGTGTTTTACTGTCCTGTCATAATTTTATTCTTTCTGCTACAAAATCTACCACTTCATTTATGTACAGTGGATATCTATATAAAATTTACAATGGTCACAGCTATGTATCTGAAATTTTTTCATAGAAAAAATGAGCAAAGTGTTATGTTTAAAACAACTGTATTTCTCCCTAATATGAAAACTGTGAGATTTGTGTTTTTTTCACATATCTTGATAAAATATTGCCTGATATAGAATAGTACTTTGATGGACATTACAATGTTACAAAATTAGTGTTTAATGGCTCACTTGAATACTGTAGTGCTGTCACTACCTATGATCATAAGTGCTATTAAGACATCTACTATTCCTATTACATAATATTAAAGACAGCATTGCCAAGCACACTTTTCAAGATGACTACCTAATTTTAAACATAGCCACTTAAAAAAAAAAAAAAAGAAAAACTGGAACAAAAAGGAATTAACATCGTTAGTATAAATACAAGTGTCTTGTAAAACGATATTCTGGTACCTTGATCATTGATGTAATTTTTCAATAATAGGCAATTGTTAAAAAAACCCCACATTTATCTACTCATTTGTCACAGACATTCAGGAAATCTTACTATGTTAATGGTGTACCAATTTTATAGCTTTATTCACGATTAACATACAGGAATACCTCATCCAAGACAAGCTCTTTGTTTCACAGTAATGATATTCTGTTCAGAAAGTGTCCTGTGAAGAAAATTATGTATCTCACTGTGGGTTCTCCCCACCTCCACCTATAGAGCAGAAGTAATAGCAGGTTCCAGATGGTGAAGATAAAGATGCTTAATAAACTACAGTTCGGTTAAGAGTTTTGCTCTTCATAATAGTTGCATTGTACATAAGCATCTGCCAGCTATAAACCACTAAAAAACTTTTGCAATTCTAGTGTTCAGACTCCTAACAGAAGTTGTTGTGTTTGTCATTTGTTTTGTTTTAAATCTGAAACACAGTGCATCAACACATTTGTAAAAAGCTTCCCCAATAGAAGACAGGTCTTTGTGAGATACTGAATACCCTACTGACTAGTACTAGGGAACTCAGAGAAGAAACACAGCAATTGTCAGGAGTTTCCTGCAAGACTGCAACAGCAATGTAAGATACAGAATAGCAATATGATGTGGCTGAGATGTAAGGTTTGACGTGAATCATTAGGTACAGTATTATCTTATGGGTAGATATAAAACAGTATTCTAGATTAAAAAAAACCAAAACATTTATGACATGTTTATCATTTATGTGTGTGTTTGCTGGGTTTTTTTAATTAGTAATTATAAACTGTAAAAATGTATCTAGTTCACTACAACAGACTATGCCCTGAGAAGCAGCATTACACACTAAGTAAAAGCCACTAGAAAGTGTCAGGTCTATAATTCAGAAGCACAAACTGTCTCCAAGGAATTTATTGGAAGCACATATTTCCTCCATTTTTCAGCCACATACTGCTTTTTCAGAGGAAAAGACTTAGAAGAGTTTATGCTTATTCTGGTTTTCCCAATTTTAACTAGAGGATTTCTTCTTTTTCTCTTTTCTCTTTAACTCTCCTGGGGAAACTAGATGGCTTCATAGATAAAGCTCTTGCTTTTCACCTCTGAAAGAGGATGTAGGCTTAGCAGGAGCTTCTGTAAAAACTGAGCCGGATGAACTCCACTTAAGTACATCAATCACAGCACTTTTGTGGAGGTAGTCAGAGTTATCTAAACATTAAATGAGGCCACCTCACCAATGCTTTGCTACATTCTTTTTTGCTGGTTGGAAGAACAGAGAAGAGGTTGGGAAGGAAATGCTTTTGAGTACATGGGAGGAAAAAAAAAAAAAAGGAAGGAAAATATCTTAGACAGGGACGCTGAACTCCTTTGAAACTAACATGAATGTTTAGTGCATTTGAGAATAGATGAGTTACCCTCTTTCCTTTATACCTGACATTAATAAAACAGTAAGATTTAATTGTAAAGACCTTTCATCATCAAATGAGTACAGGACAAACACAGAGTTAAATCACATCTACATTTCACTTCACTGCTTTTTCTAAAATTGCTCTATTAGTTATAACTCAGGAGTTGTGTTTTTTTTCCCCCCCACACTATAAGTGCAACAGCTCGTTTCCTACAAAATTAAAAAATCTAAGAAACATTCCCTCAGAGAAGGCAAAGCAAAACTATGCAAACAACCTTGTTCAAATATTCAATCATCAAGTTTCTGAAAACTTACCATTTAAATTATTCTCTGGTAGTCACATTTTGTTCATTGTATTGTAAATTATTCTGAAAAAGCATGTTTGTCATCTCTGGCTATGCCTTCAAGCCTTTTCCAAACTGTTTGTTTCTGTTCATCAATATTATACAGTACTGTTTTAAAAATTCATTAATTACCTACTTAGGAAAAACTCACTCCTGTCCATAAAGACTAACTATACATTCTAATTAAGCAGCACTAACACAAAACTGGAGATGTCAGAAATTGATTATAAGACAGAATCAAAGCTTTCTCACCATATTATCACTTTGCCCATTTGTCTTGAAACAAATTCTGTATAAGGTAATTAATCAAACAGTATAAACCAACAATTTACTTTTCCCTCCTATTTAAATGACACATGGATTTGATCATGTATGTCAGAAGCCAACAAAACACTAATATGCAGGCAAAGGTAGATTAACAAATATTAATCAGAGCAGGTACAGCAATGCATTCCAGTAACAATTTCATACAAGTTTGTTACTGGAGCTATGTTTAATGCTTCATGTCTTGCTCCAGTGACTGTAATACACAAGATAAACCACATAGCAATGAAATAAGTTAATGTATTTAGCAGCAGAGAATTCAACCCATTAAAAATGTGATTCCTTCTACTCTAATTTCTGTAGCTTCAAAGTACATTTGTTCCGCAAAACCCTTTGCTTCTCACATAATTTCTACAAAGACTAATCCAGTGAACAAAAAGAATGTGCAACAATTCAAATGACACATGCTACAGCAGGAGATAAAATCAGTGAAGATGCTGAACTTCATATGAAGACTTTTACAGATGTATAAAGTCTGGGTTTACATGTGAAGGAACTTCAGAGTGAGAGCCTTTTATTCTGCAGCTTCTGTAGGACATCTTCTCTACAAGAATGCTCACTAACTAGAATTCTCTGACCTCTGAAACAAAAACCAACTATAATACATTGCTTAAAGTAATAATACTCAGTAGGCTGTGTGCATGTTAACTACCTGGCCTGATGCCACTTTTCTCAAGCAGTGCCGAAATGGGACTCTGCATTAATACTGAATGGTTATAGATATTCCAAAGATCATAGGTTCAGAACACCACAAACTACTTACGTTAATGAAATTTGTTGGAAGTAAATCTTCAAGCCTCTTTCATGCAAAAGGTTTCACGACATAAGACAACTAGAAGTAAATTACTTAATATCTTTTCTTCTTTAATATAATTTATATTACTACCATGAAAAAAAAATTAAAAGCTCTATTTTTCTAAATATAACTACTGTCACTGGACTATAAAAAAGGTGGTATTTCCATCAGGTGTAGGCTTTTAAACCCCACACTTAAGCTTCATACTACAGTCATCAGTGTTTTGCAAAAGTAATAAAAATATCAGCACCATCTCTAATCAGAACTCTCAGGTAATTTACCAAGCATGAAAATACAATGCAACTCTGTTCAGTTACATAGGGCCAAATCTTGTCTTTCTACAAGCATGTGTAAGTCATGCTGACATGAATAGGAACTGCATGCACACATATGAGGGCGGCTGTTTGATTTTAAGTATTTATGATGGAAAGATTGTCTAATTCTATAGCAAAGGACTTCCATGATATAGGTCTACGAAAGCCAACTAAGCCTCCAGATTATACTCTCGCAGAAATACATATTTGGTTTTAAGACAGATTCTAATATAAATAGTTTCCTCTAAAAACTTCAATTGTTCCAGTGCAAGAAAAGCGCATCTCTTCCCTTCCCCAGTTCAAGAAATGTCTCATCATGCTCCCACTTCCCAGTCTGCTCCTGTCACTAATATTTCTCTCATGAACAGGTAATTTTTATCAGGGTAAACAACACACACAATTATTTTAGTGTCTAAAGTAATCTAGGACTGAGAACATGATCCTAAATACATTGCCAGTTGACTTCACACTCTGCAGGTTTGCATTAGTCAGTAATGATATATTGTTAATCAAGCAAACCAAGGCTACTACACATTATTTAATGTATCTTTCACACTCAGAAAACCTCAGGTCCTCTGGGTTGGGCAAAATTTCTTGCTCAAGGAAAGTTCTGAATTTCAGACTCTGGTTTGTACCTACCCACCTATCAGTGGTCATAGAGACAACAAGCCATTCCCACACTTCCTTCACATGTCAATACATTCTTCTGTTAACTAAAACCATCAACCAAGACAGCATCCCAGAGCACCTCAATACAAATGGCTACGTAATATACCTCTAGCTATACAGGGGCAGGTGTGGCTGCCCATTAAGACAAAAGTTTTGCCATGGAGATGCTTAAGCTTAAGTCAGTCTTATCTAGGTACTGTAAACAGAAGCGTGTATATTTAGAAATGTCTTATTAGCTACTCTGTGCCTGAAATGAACTATGAACATACTCTCTAAGACTAGAAGTGGTCTATTTTCATTCTGAAATGCAAGAGTATCCACTATCCATAAATATTTTAGAACTGTTGGAATCCCACATGTTTCAAGTGCCTTTGTTCTTTCCAAATGACACCTCTTCGGCAGGCTACTTGTCTTTTCCCTCCCTTATTGTTGCTCTCTGATCAATGGAAGCAGCAGCTTGAAACTTATCACAGTCAGGAGGCACTTCGGGCAGGAGAAATATACAGCAATTTTGGCAAAGACTCTAGCTTGAAAATATCCCCTCATTGAATAGTCTGTTTGGAACAGAGGTGATGCTGCCATTGTATGAACTTCTACAGTTCTACAATGTTTTTCCCCTGGGTCTTTGGACCAGCACAAATTCCATTAGTGTAAAAAAGTCCCTTATATAGACAAATTCTAGGAAATGACAAAATAAACCATTCATATTTAATTTCACTTGAACAGACAAGTATTTCAAATTCCCTTAAAAACATAAAGTTACGTAAACAGAGATGTATGGCTGGAGAAGTGCTTTTAAGGAAGAGTCGAAAGAAAAAGAAAGAAAGACAAAGGCTGAAGCTCTGCAAAAGAACAAAAGTGAAGAGAGAGCTCCCCCCTGCTTTCTTTTGAATGGTATAGTCTCAATGACCAAACAGAAGAATTACTTTTTACTCAGTCATCTACTGGACTTGCATGGTCTTGGTTAAATACAAGTTACCAATGTGTGATTTATCAGACTGAAATCTTGTAGTGTACATAGTACATTCAGAAATGTGTACCAAGTGTCATTAATTGTGGATAGATGAGATAAAATAAATAAATAAATACCAAGTTGAAAATTAAGGTAGACTGTTCTAAGGAAAGTATTTCCAAATATAGCTCTGATTGCAACTCTGAGTATGAATGTGTACTTGGACTACTTTCTGTCATGGTTTCCTGCACCTGCTTTTCATGATTTCAACTCCATAGATTTTCTTATCAGACTCATGTGACAACTAATAAGCAAATAAAAAAATTGGTTACAATAGTAAAATGCATGGCTCCAATAAGGCTCCTGGAGCTCTGAGACAGAAACACTGCAGTCTAGTGTTCTACCAAAGGTTGATAATACAGAAGTAATAGAGATCACTGAATATAGTCTGAATCCAATAAGGTATTAGGCAAGATGCCACTATAGTAAAGAGGAACACCCTGAAAACAGGTTTATCTGATACTTACAGATCCTCCCATTCTTTTTCCAGACACTCTGTTTCAAAAGCATTACAGCTTTTTTATCTCTTTTTTTTTTTTTTTTTTTCTGAATTATTCAGAGTTCACCTTAATGCAGGATTTAAAGGATAAGAAAATGACGTATTAGGAAGCCAAAACAGTGATTTCTTAAAAAGATTAAAGAACAAACTGCATTTGCTTAATAAAAATGTATGCTTTGTTCTTTAATAAAGTGAAAGACTTCTACTTCGAATATGAACTTAAAGACTGACCACTGAGGAGTGAGAAACACATAGTTAACTAACATTTGCAACCAAGACATGCATTTGTGTCTGAAAGAGAATATTGCACTAAGAGAAGAACCCTGAAGACTTTAAACTCTTCCTTCACTGACCTAAAAAACTAACTAACCATTTCCTATAAGCAGTGGCAAACCTGGCTTGGTCTGCATCCCTACAAGTTGATAATACTTTATCAATGAAAAGGTATTCCATATCTGGACCAAGAGAGTCCTGCATAGGAGCACGCTTCAGGCGTTTTGTTTCTTGGGTATAACCTTGTTTGCTGCTGGATTCATTCAAGCCATCAACATCCATAGCTTGTGCCATATGACTTGTTGTAGGACTGCGGTGAGAATTATTCAGAGTTTCATCACTGCTATCCACAGATGATACCACTGTGCTCAGAAGAGGAACTCTGTTGCTTAGGTGGTGCTGAAGGTAGAACACACGCCTTCTTCATAGGAAAATGAAGAAGGAAAAAAAAAAAGAAAAATAAATAATTCAGTGAAAATAATCTGCTCTTCCTGCTGAACTGATTCAGTTATTCTGCCATCCCACCAGACTCCCCAGACACAAAATCTACTGGCACTACTGACCAATATAAAAAAGGGCTCAGTATCAGCTTGGGAAATCTGCTATTACTTAGTCAGGAATGTACAACCAGTTGGCAAAGCAGAGGTGTTCTGCAGATGATACATCTTCTACCTATCTTTTACTCACATTTTACCCTTTGAAAAAAAATTATGTTGGGAGGCTGATTAAAGCTATCTTGTGTCTCTTGCAGAAACTGTAAGGACAAGTGGAGCTGTCATCAACAAAATACTTAAGCCAAATCAAATTTTTCATTCAATAGCTCTGAATATGTTGGCTGGGCTCATTAGCAGAGCTTTAAACTAGATTCGAAGGGGGAAGGGGGAAAAAACAGGCTCAAGGGAGACAAGCATGGGACGTTTGTGGGACAGTGTACCAGCTTCATCACTATTCCAGCAGTTGTAGGGGACAGTGGAATATGTGGAACCCACAATGGTAAGAGATGCTCCACTACTAAGACTGAAGTGCCTGTATATCAATGCAAGGAGCATGGGAAATAAACAAGATGAACTAGAAATCTGTGTGTGTTCACAGGGCTGTGATTTCATAGCAATTACAGAGATGTGTTGGGAGAGCTCACATGACTGGAATGTGGTAATGAACCACTATGTACTTTTTAGAAAAGACAGACTGACAAGTAAGGTGATGGTATTGCTCTCTCTGTCAGTAACCAACTAGAATGCATTAAGCTTAACCTAGGGGGAGATGAAAGGCTTGAAAGCTTATGGGTAAGAGTTAAAGGACATGCAAACACAGGTGATACTATTGTGGGTGTCTGCTACAGACCGCCAAACCTGGAAGAAGCTGTCGATGAGGCCTTCTCCAGGCAGCTGGAAGTAGCCTCAAGATCATGTGCCCTGCTGCTAATGGGTGACTTCAATCACCCTGATGTTAGCTGGAAAGATCACACAGCCAGACATAAGCTGTCCAAAAGGTTCCTTCAGTGCATAGATGATAAGTTTCTGTTGCAGGTGGTTAAAGAACCAACGAGGAGAGGTGCGACACTTGAATCTTTTATTATCAAACAAAGGAGGCCTGGTTGCAGATGGTATAGTTGAGGGTAGTCTTGGCTGTAGTGAACATCACATGTTAGAGTTTAATATCATTAGGGAAAGAAGCAGGATAATAAGTAAAACTTCTACCCTGGACTTTAAGAGGGCTGATTTTGTCCTCCTCAAAAATCTACTTAGAAATGTCCCATGGGCTAGGGCTCTAGAAGGTAGGGGGGGTCCAAAAGAGATGGTTAATATTCAAACATTACCTCCTCCAAGCTCAAGATAAATGTATTCCCTTAAAAAAAAATTAAAATCAAGCAGCTGAGGCAGGAGACCTGCATGGATAAACAGGATGCTCATGAAAAAAACTCAAATGGAAGAGTAAGGTTTACAGTATGTGGAAAAAGGGTCTGGTTAATTAGGAGGATTATAGAAATGTAGAGAAAGGCCAAGGCTCTCTGGGAACTGAGTCTTCCCACAGAGGTGAAAGAAAAGAAGAGCAGCTTTTGCAAATACATCAATGAGAGAAGGAGGAATAGGGAAAAAGTGGGGCCACTGCTAAATGAGGTGGGAGATGAGGTTACAGAGGATGAAGAGATGGCAGAATGCTGCTGAATGCCTTCTTTGCCTCGATCTTTATTCCCTAGACCAACCCTCAGGAATCCCAGTCACTGGAAGTAAGAGAGCAGAATTGGAGAGAGGAAGATACTTGGCTATTCAGTCAGGACTGGGTTAGAGATCACTTGGATAACTTGAAAATGCACAAATCCATGGGCCCCAGTGGAGTGCACCCAAGTATTCTGAAAGAGCTGCTCATATTGCTGAGCTGCTCTCTATCATTGTTGAAAAATCA